>CAUYQG010226405.1:0-19542 GCA_963574415.1 Tarsius wallacei
GTTCCAGCTACTTGGAAGGCTGAGGCAGAAGTATCCCCTGAGCCCAGCAGGTTGAGGCTGTGGTGGCTGTGAGCAGTGTGCCACTGTACCCCAGCCTGGGCTACAGAGTGAGACTCTGACTCAAAAAAAAAAAAAAAAAAAATCAAAGAGAAAGGAACACTTCCTAGCTTGTATAAGACCAGCTTGATCCTGATACCAAAGACAGAGACACTGTAAGAAAAGGAAACTACAAGCCAGTATCCTTGATGAACATTGCTGCATAAAGCCTGAACAAAATACTAGCAAGCTGAATTCAGCAACATTAAAAAGGATTGTACATCATGACCAAGTAGGATTTATTCCAGGATTACAAGGGTGGTTCACCATATGAAAGTCAATCTGTAAGATACCACACTAAGGGCAAAAACCACATGATCATCCCAATTAATGCAGAAAAAGCATTTGACAGAATTCAGTACCCTTTTGTGATTAAAAACACTCAAACTAGATACAGAAGAAAACTGTCTCAACCTAATCAAAGCCATATATGAAAGGCCTACTAATGTCATACTCAATGGTGAAAAACTGAAATCCTTTTCCCTAAAGCCAGGAACAAGACAAAGACACACAGTTTTGCAACTTCTTTTCAACACAGTATCAGAAGTTGTAGCCAGAGTAATTCAAAAAATGAAATAAAATACGCCAGAATTGAAGAGGAAAAAGTTAATTATCTTTGTTTGCAGATGAGATGATTTACATGTAGAAAACCCTAAGGGTTTTACAAAAAAAACCCTGTTAGAACTAATAAATGAATTTAGCAAAGTACCAGAATACAAAGTCAACAGGAAAAAAATCAGTTGTGTTTCTGTACCCTAACAAGGAACAACTTGTAAAAGAAATTAAGAAAAAATTCCATTTACATTAGCATCAAGAAAAATAAAATACTTAGGAATTAACCAAGGAGATGAAAGACTTGTTGAGAAAGTAAAACATTTTTGTTTTTTAAACTCTTTTTGAGAGTGCTGGGCATGGTGGCTCACACCTATAATCCCGGGACTTTGGGAGGCCAAGGTGAGAGGATTGCCTGAGCCCATGGGCTCGAGACCATCCTGGGTAACATGGTGAGACCTTGTCTCTACAATTAAAAAAAAAAAAAAAAATTTAGCTGGGTGTGGTGGTGCATGCCTATATTTCCAGCTACTTGGAAGGCTGAGGTGGAAGGATCGCCTGAGCCCAGCAGGACAAAGCTGCAGTAGCCGTGAGCATGCCACTGCACTCCAGCCTAGGTGACAGAGTAAAACTCCGACTCAAAAAAAAAAAAGTGGTTTTTTTTTTTTTTGAGAGAAAGTATAGAAAATATAAATAAATGGAAAGACCAAAGACAGTGGTCGTGGATCGAGTCACTTAATATTAACATGTCAGGACTATCCAAAGGGATGTACAGTTTCAATGCTATCTCTATCAAAATCCCAATGTTTTTGGCAGACATAGAAAAATCATCCTAAAGTCCTTACGGAATCTCAAGAGTTGCCGAATAACTAAAACCATCTTGAAAAAGAAGAACAAGGTTGGTGATCTCATACTTGCTGATTTCAAAACTTAGTACAGAGCCACATCAATTAAGACAGTGGCATAAAGAAAAGCAAATAGACGAAGGAGCTAGAAGTAAATCCTTGTGTATACGGTCAGAGAAGGATAGCAAAACCACTCGATAGGGGAAGGACAGTCGTTTCACCAAATGGTGCTGGACCAACTTGATGTACACATGTAAAAGAATGATGTTGGACCCTTACAGAACCCCACATATAAAAACTAGTTCAAAATGGATCAGAGACCTAAATGTAAGATTTAAAATCACAAAACTCTTAGAAGAAAACATGGGGGAAAATTTTATGACATTAGATCTGACAGTAATATAATACCAGTGGCACAGATAAAGAATAGACAAGTTGGACTAGCTAGAAATTTAAGGCTAGGCGTGGTGCCTGTAATCACAGCACTCTGGGAGGCCAATGCGAGGGGGGAAGAATTGCTTGAGCCCAGGTGTTCAAGATGAGACTGGGCAAGCAATAGAGTGAGTTACTGTCTCTACAAAAAATTCTTAAAAATTAGCTGGAGAGGCTGGGTGCAGTGGCTCAGCCTGTCATCCCAGCACTTTGAGAGGCTGAGGCGAGAGGATTGCCTGTGACCCCAGGAGTTCAAGACCAGCCTGGGCAACTTGGTGAGACCTTGTCTCTACCATAAATCAAAAAATAAGCTGGGTGTGGTAGCATGTGCCTGTAGTTTCGGCTACTTGGAAGGCTGAGGTGGAAGGATCACCTAAGCCCAGCAGGTCAAGGCTGCAGTGGCTGTGAGCAGCATGCCACTGAACTCCAATTTGGTTGGCAGAGTAAGACTTCAACTCAAAAGAAAAAAAATTTAGTTGGACATGTCAAAATTGAAGTGAAGCAAATTATCTCTGTTTGCAGTTGATATAATTTACATGTAAAAAACCCTAAAGATCCCACGCAAAAAAACCCTGTGCCTATAGTCCTAGCTACTCTGGAGGCTGAGGTGGGAGGATCACTTGAGACCAAGCGTTCAAGGCTGCAGGGAGCTATGATCGCACCCCTGCCTTGCAGCCTGGACAACTGAGTGAAAATATAAAAGTGGTCAACAGGCATAGGAAAAAGTTGCTCAACATCACTAAAAATTGGGGAAAAGCAAGCCCAACCATAATGAGTTACCTGACTGCCACTTCATACCTGTTTGGATGGCTTTTACCAGTTTTTAGAACCCCACCTGAAAATAACAAGTGTGGGCGAGGATGTAGAAAAGTTAGAACCCAGCCGGGCTCGGTGGCTCAGCCTGTAATCCCACGCTTTGGGAGGCTGAGGTGAGCAGATTGCCTGAGCCTGCGGGTTCGAGACCCGCCTGGGCAACTTGGCGAGACCTCATCTCTACAATAAATAAATAAAAAAAATCAGCCGGGCGTGGTAGCGCGCACCTGTAGTTCCAGCTACTTGGAAGGCGGAGGCGGAAGGATCGCCGGAGCCCAGCAGGTCAAGGCTGTGGTGGCCAGGAGCGGCCACTGCACTCCAGTCTGGGTAATAGAGTGAGACTCCAACTCAAAAAAAAAAAAAAAAAAAAAAAAAAAAAAAAAAGAACCCTTGTATACTGCTAGTGGGATTATAAAATGGTATAGCTGTGATAGAAAACAGTGTGGCAGTGCCTCAAAAAATTAAAAACATAGCTGTCATGTGACTCAGCAATTCCGCTTGTGAGTATGTGTCCAAAAAGAACTGACAACAGAGCTATGAACAGATACTGGTACACCCATGTTTATGGCGGCATCATTCCTAGTAGCCAACCGTGGAAGCAACCCAGGCATTCATCAGTGGTAATGGATAAACGAATGCATTGTATATACCCACAGCAGAATATTATACAGCCTTAAAAATGAAGAAAATTTAACGCATGCTGCTGCAACGTGTATGGTCTTTGAAGCTATTAAGTTAGGTAAAGTCTACTAGCCAGATAAGGATAGATATTATATGAATCCACCCATGATGTACTCAAGGTGTTCGGATTATACATAGTAAGAGAAGGTGGAATGGTGGGTTGCCGTGAACTATGGAGAGGCAGGGATTGAGAGTTTTTATTGGGTACAGAGCTTCAGTTTTGCAAGAGAAAATATATTCTGGAGATACATGGCGGTAATGTTTGCATATTGGTGTGGATGTACTTAATGCTACTGAACTATACACGTAAATATGGTTAAAATGACTTCTAGAAAACAGTCCTAAAGAAATGCAGGTCTCTATGTTACCTGAGATAGAATTTAAAATGATGGTCTTCAAGATGCTCGGTGAACTAAGAGAACTTGGACAACTCAGTGAAATCAGGAAAACCACGTGGAAAAAAATGGCAAATTTTATGTATATTTCACCGCAGTTTTAAAAAATAATTAAGCAGAATCCAACAGTGGTTTGTTTTTTGTCTTTGTTTGTTTTTTGGTTATAATCAGCAGTTGAAGTTACCCAGCCAGGGTGCTTCTGTCCTACCAGGGGACACTGGGCAAATGTCTGGAGACATTTTTGGTTCTTAAAACTTGGCAGGAGTACTACTGGCACCCAGTAGGTGGAGTAGAGGTCGGGGTGCCTCTGGATATTCTGCAGTTCACAGGACAGTCCCCGCAGCAGATAACTGTTCAGCACCAAAGGTTAATGCTGCAGAGGCTGAGAAACCCTGAAATAGACAGATGACCAATTGAAAACCTAAAGAGAATTTGATATGATTAGATCTTTGTTTTGGGGAAGAAAAATGATGACAGTGTGAAAATTGGATTATGCCGTGATAATTGAGATTCATTAGGAGGAATATTAATCTGCTGAGGCGTGTCACAGACTGGGTGGCTTGAACAATAGAAATTAATTTCCTCACAGTTCCGGAGGCAAGAAGTCCAAGATCAAAGTACTGGCAAGGTTATTTTCTGGTGAGGCCTTTCTTCCTGGCTTACAGACGGTTGTGTTCTCTGTGTCCTCACGTGGTTTGTCCTGTGTGCATTTACTTTGGTGTCTCTCCCTTTTCTTAGAGGGACCTCAGTTCCCTTGGATTAGGGCCCCATCCTTATAACTTATTCCCCCCATTAAAGGCTCTGTCTCCAAATAGTCACACTGGGAGTTAGAATACGAACATAGGGATTGGGTTGGGGGACATAGTTCTGTCTATGAGCTTCTGCTCTCTGGTCTCCCAAATTTATGTCCTTGTCACACTGAAAAGCATTCACCACATCCCAACAGCTCTGAAAGTCTCCATTTATTCTCGCATCAACTCCAAGTTCGGAGTCACGTCTAAATCATGTAAATCAGTGTAGGTGAGGCTTGAGGTGTGATCTACCCCGAGGCAAAATGCCTCCTCAGTTGTGAGCCTGTGAAACCAGGCTAGTGGATGTGCTTCCGGGACACGGTGGTGGGACAGGCATAGGATAGATATTCCCATTCCAAAAGGGGGAAATCAGAGAGAAGAGCGTCAGGGCTTTCAGGCAAGTCCAAAACATAGCAAGACAAATGCCATTAGGTTTTCAGGCAAATTCTCTTCTTTGGCTAGATATGCTGCCCTCCAGGACCCCTGGGGTGGTGGCTTTGCCCCTGAGGCCATGGTAGGGGCAGCCTGGCTCTCTGTCACTAGCGGAGATGGCTCCACCCTGTAAAACTGAGGAGTAGACAGCCTTGTCCTCACTCTGAAACTGATGTCTGGACAGCTTTGTCCCCTTGCTCTGTGTCTTGGTGGCAGTGGCAGCCCTGTGGATCTCTGAATTGCCCCTGTGGCCATTCTTCCTTTTCTTGTAAGACAAACCATGTTTCTCTCCAGATAGCTCTACTGCCAGAAGTCTGAAAGCCTTCCTTTATTTTAGGTCATGTGTGTCCTCTTTAGTCCAAAGTGGCAGTGTCTTTTCTGGCATAATCCCACCTCCGTTCCTAGCTTCTGCTGAGATAGTGGCTTAAATCCATGGGTCATGTCTCTGTGGAGTGATTGCCATATCCTTGATGTTCTCTCCAGAGATTGCGTTCTCATTGGTTACAGTGTGTATAGGCTGAGAGTTTTCTAGGTCTTTAGTTTCTGGTTTGCTTAACAATTCCTCCTTCATTCTTTTCTCTCCTTTTGCGTTTGTCATCAGTAAAGAGAAACCAGGTGGTACCTTCGACACTTTTCTTACAAATCTCCTTTGCCAAGTATCCAAAGTTGTCACTCACAAATCCTGCCTTCCACAAAATATAGGACACAGTGCAGTCAGTTTCTTTGTTATAAACAAAGATGGCCTTTCCTCCAGTTTCCAATGACAGGTCTCTCATTTCCATCCAAGATTGCGCCAGAATCACCTTTAGCGTCCATATTCCTGCCAGCAGTCCCTTCAAGGCCGTCTAGGCTTTTTCTGTGTGTGTATGAAGTCTTTTCAAGCCTCTGCAGTTCCAATTCCAAAGGGACTTCTCCACCTTTAAGGATTTGTTACAGCGGAACCTAGCTTTATTATCCAAATCTGTAGTAGTGAGGATTCTCCAATTAAAACCAAGAAGATGCGTATAAGCATATGGGACATTTCTTTTTTTTTTTGAGTTGGAGTCTCACTCTGTCACCCAGACTGAAGTGCAGTGGCTGCTCCCGGCCACTGGAGCCTCGACCCACTGGGCTCCAGCGATCCTTCCGCCTTAGCCTTCCGAGTAGCTGGAATTACAGGCATGTGCTACCGTGCCCGGCTGATTTTTTGATTTATGGTAGAGATGAAGTCTCGCCAAGTTGCCCAGGCGGGTCTCGAACCCGCAGGCTCAGGCAATCCACTCACCTCAGCCTCCCAAAGCGCGGGATTACAGGCTGAGCCACCAAGCCCGGCTCATGTTTGTTTTTTTTTTAAGTCGGGGTCTTACTCTGTGGTACAGGCTGGAGTGCAGTGGCACAATCATGGCCACTGCAACCTCAACCTGCTGGGCTCAGGCAATCCTGCCTCAACCTCCCAAGTAGCTGGAAGTATGGATGCATGCCACCATGCCTGGCTAAATTTTTAATTTGTTGTAGAGACGAGGTCTCAGCAAGTTGCCCAGGCTGGTCTGGAACCCCTGGGCTTAGGCAATCCTCTTGCCTCCACGTCCCAAAGTGCTGGGCTTAGAGGCTTGAGCCACCATACCCAGCAATATATAGGACATTTATTAAGGACTGGCTCATGCAAATATGATCCTAGTGAGTTCAAGATATGTAGTGTGGGCTGATATTCTGGAGACCCAGGAGAGCTAACAGTACAGATGAGGTCTGAGGCAGTCTGCTGGAGATTTAATCTTGCTCAGAGAAAGCCTGTTTTTGTCCTGTTTAGGCTCTCAACTGATCGGATAAGGCCCACCCACGTCTTGGAGGGCAGTGTTCTTCCTGAAAGCTCACCAATCTAAACAGTAGTCTCTTCTAAAAACCCCCTCCAAGCTGATGCCTAAGATTGCTCATCTACAGGTGGTGATGATAATAGTCTAGATAAGAGGACAGGAGGACGGCACCAATAGGGTTAAAAAAAATTGCACATGAGAATGGGTATAACCATACAGAAGGTAATTCTGTTGGATCTGGAGTAAGTGCAAGATTTCAATCCTTTGTTTTTGGAAAGACGGTGGGACCATCTTTCCAAAATACCTTGGCTACGCATAGAACCATATGAAGGATTTTAGAAGTCTCTGTATCCAAGGTGCGTACCAATTAAATCTGAATTCTGAATGTGCCCATAAATAATACATACACACACACACACACACACATTTTTGAGTGGGGCTTTGCTCTGTTGCCCAGGCTGGAATGCAGTGGTACAAGCATAACTCACTGCAGCCTCAAACTTCTGGGCTCAAGCATTCCTTCCATCTCAGCCTCCTGAGTAGCTGGGACTATAGATGTTATACCACCACACCTGGCTAATTAAAAACAATTTTTTTATAGAGAGGGGGGTCTCACCATGTTGCCCAGGTCCTTCTGCCTTGGCCTTCTAAAGTACTGGGAATACAAGTGTGAGCCACAGGAGGTACTGTGTGGCACACTTCAGTACTTTTTTAAACTCCCCAGGTGATTCCAGCATGTAACCAGCCTTGAGAACCACTGTTGAGAAGCAGAACAAAGGGAAGCCTTTAAAAAAGAAATCTCACCTGCTCAACAAAATCCTGGTGTACATGAGCCTAGGTTTCATTGCTGTGTTTCTTTTCCTAGCCGGCCTCGGTCGCACGGGCACTCTGATCGCCTGCTACATCATGAAGCATTATAGGATGACAGCAGCAGAGACCATTGCGTGGGTCAGGATCTGCAGGCCAGGCTCAGTGATTGGGCCTCAGCAACAATTTTTGGTGATGTAAGTAGACGGAAAGCTGCTGTGATTCCACGGGGAACATGTGGGTCTGGAAACCGATGGGCAGTGGAATTTTTCGTAGTCTCCAGTAACAACAGATAGTCTGGTAGAAAGAAGTTGTTTGTATGTCCTCCTGGAAAGCTGTTTTTCCGATGTTATTTAAATACTCTAGGAAGCAAACAAGCCTCTGGCTGGAAGGTGACTATTTTCGTCAGAAGTTAACAGGGCAGGAGAATGGACAGCACGGAGCGGCCTTCTCCAAACTCCTCTCTGGTGTTGATGACATTTCGATACATGGGGTGGAGAATCAGGACCAGCAGGAACCCGAACCGGTAATTGCACCATCCCAGTCACGCTGTTGTTACTGCTTTGGCCGCTGTTGAGACCTCTCGGGGCATGGAGAAAAATGTAGTTAAAAGTAGTAAAGCACCTTCTGAGGGATGATTGTCACACAGGTTTTTATATTTATAACCCTCTCTAGGACCTCTTTACTGAAAATAGTTAACATAAGTTTGTGTGTCCATAAAACTGAAGTTTTCTTTACTTACTAGGCACGGATGGGAAAAAGAGGACTGAGAAGTGAGCTGTCGGAGGATTTAGTTGCTTTCTTGCCCTCACCCCCTCCCCGTTTCCTGATAGCCAGTTTAGGGAACCAGTTCTCAGATGGAGAACTTTTACAGAACCAAGGGCTTAGGGGGTGGCAGTACTAATGAGTGATGGTAAGTGGATTGTGAATTTTTTTATTTTTTTGAGTTGGGGGGTCTCACTCTCTTACCTGGCTGTAGTACGGTAGCATGATCATGGCCTACCACAGCCTCCTGAACTCAGACAATCCTTCTGCCTCAGCATTTCAAGTAGCTGGGACTACAGGTACACACCATCACACCCAGCTAATTTTTTTGATTTTTTTGTAGAGGTGGGGTCTGCTATGTGGCCTAGGCTGGTCCCTGACTCCTGGGCTCAAGCTGTCCTCCCACCTCTGCCTCCCAAAGTGCTGGGATTACAGGCGTGAGCTACTGTGCCCAACTTGGTTGTGAAATTTTAAAGAGTGTTTTCAGAAGTGAAAGGCTAGCATACCTCTTCACTGTCACTATGTTTTATGATGAAAGTACAACTGGGTTCTGGTTTTCTGAAATCCAGCTTTGGCGGTCTTGAAATGTGATCTGTAACTTGATTTTTGAAAAGAGAAAAACATTTCAGAGTTCGCCGGGATTTGAAGGGTCTGTATGTATGTGCTTACGTGGTTAAGTAGCTGCTGTGCTGTTCTGCATTAGTGCGTGCAACTTAAATCATTAGCTCAATATTTTTTTACTTATACAGTACAGTGATGATGACGAAATCAATGGAGTGACACAAGGTGACAGACTTCGGGCCCTGAAAAGCAGAAGACAATCAAAAGCCAACACTATTCCCCTCACGTGAGTCTTGGTTCCTTTGCTGTGGCTGATGCTGTTTAATACGTAGATGGGGTCCTTTGTGAGAAGTTTCTTTTGTACATTTTTCTCTGTAGGCGCAAGTCCATTTTGCCACTTTGAAACGATTGTGTTGTTTAAAACCTAGGGTGTCGGCCTCGAAAGTGCCCCACTGTCCTTGGCTTATCTTCGTCCGCTGCTGTCACCTCATAAGCCTTTATAGGTGGGAAGGCAACATCAGAAATGCTTTTTCTCCATGGGTAATCAGCATGGACATCCTCAACATAGTAACTACAGTGTAAAGCCCAGAACAGCAGACTTGTGTACAGTTATTAAACTGGCACAGACATTGCAGATCATTTGTTTTGACATGGTGGAATCGAGTCATTTGTGACCTGATAGCTTAATGTCGTATTGTTTTGGGGGACAACAATGAACTGGTCTTAACTATATTTTGTGGGGTTTTTTTCTTGTTTGGGGATTATTTTCACATTATAGAAGGTTTGGCTTGAGAATAAGAAATGTTATATTTACCGAGTATATATATGGCAACATGTACTTTCTTGTGAACGTGTGTTAGTTGGATTCAGCTGCATGGACTGTCCCAGATTGTTAGGCAAATATGTAGACACAAAACACGTGCCCATTGTAGTTTTTCTAGGCTGTTTTTTGGTAGGTACTCCCACTTGTGCCGCTGGATTTCTTCCTTCTAGTTACTTCCCTTCTCACCATAGGCATCAGCTTTCCAGCCACCTTTTTTTAGGAGGGTGATGGAGCTAGGTCATTTTAATCAGGGAGCATCTTGTAATATGGTAAGGAGTTGATGACATAATAAGTCATTTATATTGGCAGAGAGCAGCTTTCTTTTTCATTAAAAGTGATTCTCCCTTGGAATGTCTTCATAATCACAAAATTCTGAAGTAGAATTACACACGAGGCATGTGTCATCATGGGTTGCTATCCTGGGAGGTTTTTAAAAATCTGAAGCAAAGAATCAAATCTTCTAATATGCATTGCCTTGTGAATGTCAGGCATTGGTTGTGATTACAGGCATTTATTAAGCATTCTTTTTGCAGCTTCATGGTACTCTAGTCAACTAGTCTGCTTTAAGAATGGTGCCTTTTGAGCCATTTTGTTTTTAATTTCCTTAGAAGTCTTTAGCCGGGCACAGTGGCTCATGCCTGTAATCCCAGCACTTGGAAGGCCGAGGTAAGAGGATTGCCTGAGCCCACAGGTTTGAGACCAACCTGGGCAACTTGGCAAGACCTCATCTCTACAATAAATAAAAAAATTAGCTAGGTGTGGTGATGCGTGCCTGTAGTTCCAGCTACTTGGAAGGCTGAGGCAGAAGGATCACCTGAGCCCAACAGATCGCGGCTGTGGGGGCTGTGAGTGTACTACTGCACTCCAGCCTGGATGACAGAGTGAGACACCAACTCAAAAAAAAAAAAAAAGTCTTCATCTAAGTCCATAATGGTTCCTTTTATTTGGAAATAGTATAATACCTCTTGCTAACCCTCCGAAACTAATTCTGGACACAATGGAGGAAGCAGGTAGTGCCCTCTGCAGCCATGGTTCTCAGACCACAGTGTGCATTTGAGTCACTTGGGAAGCTTGTTGAATTCAGGTGATAGCTGGGCACAGTGTACACACACACACACACGCACACGCACACGCACACGCACACACGCGCTGTGATTGGCGGGTCTGGGGTAAGGGTGAGATACAGCCTTTCTGGCAGCTTCCCTGTGTTGCTGATGCTGCTGGTCCAGAGACCACACGTGCAAACCGTGGGAAATTGATGCTTTTACAAATAGCTTTCATCTGTGCCCAGGCTTTTTTGGCTTGGGGTTTTTGTTTTTATTTTTTTGAGTTGTGGTCTCACTGTCACCCAGGTTGGAATGTACTGACACAATCACAGCTCACTGCAGCCTCAATCTCCTGGCCTCAGGCAGTCCTTCTGCCTCAGCCTCCCCAGTAGCTGGGACTACAGGGGCTCACCACCCTGCCCAGGTAATTTTAAAATATTTTTTGTAGAGGCGAGGTCTTGCTGTGTTGTTCGGGCTGGTCTCAAACTCCCGGGCTCAAGTAATCCTCTCGCCTTGGTCTCTCAAAGGCTGAAATTATAGGCATGAGCCACCATGCCTGGCCATCTGGTACCTTTTGTTCATAAGTCAAGTCGGGAGTTAGGGGATGCAACTTCTGCTCAGTTAAAAGTTCTTGTTAAATAGGACTTAGAGGAAATTTCCGTTAGTCACCCTGTGAGTCTGTTTCCCTCCTTAAATTTGTTTTCTAAAGAGTTCAAATCAGTTGACACTCTTTTCTAGAAAAGTTGAGACTGTAAAATTCTCCTTCAACCTGAGTTGATAGGTTTGTAGTACTGGGAAAGGAAACAACAAATGAAGATCACAAGTTTAAATATCTTCCTTCTAGAAAAACAACAACTTAATATTGTTGGAACCAGTTGTGACCCTAGATGCCGTTCCTTTCCCCAGGATATGTGAGGTTCCCTGGGATGGAAGTCCGATGGAATTATGATGACCGAAACTTTAGAAAAGACTTGCCTTCTGTGTCATCATTTAAAGCCAAGTTAAAATCTGGTTTAACTGAAATCCAGTTTAACTGAAGCAAAGTTAAAGTCAAACAAAATGGTAAAAGTTATTTAAAGAAGAAGGAAGAAAAGAGTTAGCTCAGAATTCTCTTTTGTAATTGTAATCCTGAAATCAATAGGATAACCCCACAGACACAATTAACAAACTTTTAGGGCACACTCTTAAAGAAGAAAGCAACGTGCTGGAGTTTTCTAAGCTCTTAATTACAGCGAAGACCCCCAAGGGCGGGCTTTCAGATGGTTTGTGGCAAACTCCCTTCCTCCTCTTCTGCTGAGTTTTTGTTAGCTCCTCCCTCCAAGTCTTTGTTGTCATTTTAGAAATGAAAGTCCCTCGGGAGGTGGTGTTTCCTAGCAGCCTAGGTTGGGAAGTACAAACTCTGCTCCTGACTCCTGAGTTTGACTCATGTATTACTATGGGCAAGCCATTTTGTTTCGATATTGGCACTTAGTCTTACAAAAGACAGTACTTGCAAGAAGAAAAGCCAGTGAGGTTTTTTTGTTTATTTTGAGTCGAAGTCTCACTCGATTGCCCGAGCTGGAGTGCAGTAGTACAATCAAGGCTCACCACAGCCTCAACCTCCTGGGCTCAGGCGATCCTCCTACCTCAGCCTCCCGAGTAGCTGGGACGACGGGTGCACACCATTATATCTGGCTAATTTTTAAATTTTTTTTGTAGAGATGAGGTCTCACTATGTTGCCTAGCTGATCTCAAACCCAGTGAGTATTATTAGAAAGTTATAGGCCAGGCTCGGTGACCTTAGCCTGTAATCCCAGCACTTTGGGAGGCTGAGGCAAGAGGATTGCCTGAGCCCGCAGGTTCAAGACCAGCCCCCGGCAACTTGGCAATACCTCATCTCTACAGTAAATAAAAAATTAGCCGGGCATGGCAGCGCGTGCCTGTTGTTCCTGCTACTTGGAAGGCTGAGGCAGAAGGATCGCCAGAGCCCAGCAGATGGATGCTGGGATGGCCGTGAGTGTGCCACTGCACTCCAGCCTGGGTAACAGAGTGAGACTCCAACTCAAAAAAAAAAAAAGTTATAGTCCATAAAATATGATTCCAGTGTTTGGCTTCTCTTCTATGAATGGTCACTGTTTGTAGAGAGTTAAAGTTTTTAGAAATTGTAAAATAGCCATTTGTTTAGAGAGCTGACTTGATCCTGACGACCATGAAGATAGTGAGCCACGTAGCACCATAACACTGATCCGATCTTCCAAACTTGATGGCAAGTATAGCGTCTGTGGTAACATAGGCTTGGGAAGTTTATAACTTAAGCCATGCCACCTGTCTCTCTGCGCACTGGTCATGTCTGCTAGGCTTGTTAGGGTTAAATGATGGGATGCATGCATGAAGAGTGGCATTGCATTCTACACGGGTGTAAAGTAAAAACAGAAGTAATTAGCCCGGAAAATCCCTGAAGTCCCCTGAACAGTGCAGTATCGTGTCAGCAAGGGAAAATGATTCTTATGCCGTGAGCTTTACTAGAGGAACAAATAAAAATCTATAAATGCAGACACTGAACATTCAGGCCTTTAAGATAACTGTTCAGTCAGGAACTGAAAATGAAGGTTCAAGTGGGTCAAGAACGAGTTCTGTAGTGTTCCGAGGCCATTTCTTCTGCTCCATTAAAGTATTAAACCTCTGTGGTCTTAACATATCTATTAGTAGATTTGGGGTTTTGCAGGACATTAAATGAGATGGTGTATATCTAACTTGTAGGATGAGGTTAGGTTTTATTTCACGTCCACCCTTCAGTATAATTCCTCTCTATCGTGAAGGGCACCTGGCAGGTAGCTTTTAACAGTGACAATGGTGAGGTCAACAGTAAAAATGATGTAGAGAACGCAACTAGTCATTTCCAGCTTGATCCAGCCTGGTACTCAGCATGCAGCAAGTGCTTCATGGAGTCTTTTGTATTTGGTCACAGATGTGTCCAGATGACTCTGGAAGGAGCTACTGCTCTTCCGAATGGAAGGAGGTTTTTTTCCTCATTGCTAGAACCCAGTCCAGTGGATTAAGAACCACCAGGCTGAAAGTCACGTCGTCTTGCATGAGGAAGTGAGTGAGGAAGACAGCTGAGAGCCGTATAGCATGGATACATATGTGTAGTTCTGCTCATTTCGTGTTGCCGGGGTTGGGTCTGCTTCTGTCATCGAGTGCAGGCCCGCCCGCCTCTGATGCCACAGGAGTGTATTAGGACTCCATTGAAACGAGACCAGTTCTGCTGCACCTGTTCATTGAGAATTGTGCCTCCTGTGATCTTGTTCATTAGTCTGGGTTTTTGCTTTTTTGTTTTTGGTTGTTGAGCTTAGCTTCCTTTTCCCCTGTGTCTAGTTTGGTTTTCTGTGTGTGTATACCTTGTGCTTTTTGAAGAGTTCCAATCGTTCTATCCATGGCCGATTTCAGTATCACGAAGTGAATGTCATGGGACATTGTCCCAACTCGGGGGCAGTTACCCAACTAGAGGTGAAGTGTAACCGTGTAACCTTTCGTCCCAAAGTATCAAACCTGTTTAAAATGAAAGTGGCATTTTTTTTCCTCCAACGTAAAATGGCAAGACTTCACCCTTGCTTCCCACCCCTTTTCAACCCAGTTGCTGTTCTGGGCTTTTAGGGTGTCTAAAACGCACGTGCGGCTTGACTGATTGATTGCTCGTGTTATTTGTTTGGGGTCCCAATTTGAACGTCTATTCTTTCCCCTTCGTCCCTTTCCAGATGTCCCCTAGCTGTGCTGACCTCTGCATTGTGTAGTGTTGCCATCTGGTGGATTGTCTGTGACTACATTCTTCCCATCCTGCTGTTCTGTCTCGATGGTTTCAGAACACAGTAGCCATCAGGACCCCCTGGCAGAAAGCTGCTGTGTAAGTGTCCCCTTCCATCTCTCTGCTTCGCTCACTTCTGGTGCCTGGTGTGGTTCTCACGGTGCATGTTTTTTTCCCTTGCCGACGCCTGGCTCTGTAGTTTGCCTATTCTCAAAGGTTCTTTTTCTGAATCTTTTCAATTAACGGGATGGTGGTGGGAAGGAAGGGCTTTACTCTTCCTTTCGTAGTTGGGGTTTTAAAAATAAATACCCCATCTTGCTTTTAAGTTGTGCTTAGTCTTAACAGCTATTTCAAACTAGCGATTGGTAAGTAAAGACACCAAAATAGTTTCTCTTCCTTGTCGAGAGTGTTCAGTTAGCTTGGGATGATTGGGGTGATTTCCTTCCAGTCACATTCCCTCTCATCTTCTATGTCTTGAATGTGTCCTTTCTGGTCTAGCGGAAAAGAATTTTTCCCTCTGCTCTCCTTTCGGTAAAGTTAATTTTGTAGCCTGGAGGTCTGGTGAAGATCTCGTCCTGGGTCGAGCTTCTGACCTGCCATCTCACCTCAGCTCCCATAGGTCTCTTTTTAGTATGTAGAATTTCCTGCTCTGTCTCACTGCATTTCCTCCTCCTCAGGGAATACAGTAAGTACCGTTTTCAAAACTTGTTGTTGAATGAAAGTTGGAAGGCAGAGCAGAGGCTGCTTGGTTAGGTTTGTGTGTTTCCTTATGACAGGCACTGGCTCCCACTTGTCTTCTTTCCTCGAAATAACCAGGATGTCTTTATGAGGTTAAGGTGCACGTTTTTATTCTCTTGCATCCTTGAAATGATGACCTGAACAGTGAAGAGGCTTCTTTCCTGCAGCAGATGTGGGCAAGAAGCCACCTATGGAACAGTATGGTTTAGATGCAGATTCCTAAGGGCAGGTGTGTCCTGTATCACTGGGTGGACCACCACCACCCTTGTAAGCCTGGGCTGCATTCTTCCTTCTCTCAAACTTTCTCTTTAACTTGTATTTTCAGAATTTCTTCTCTTGTCTCTGCTTGATTCGGAAGTTATAAAAGAATGCAAAAGTTCCTTCCAAGATTTCTTCCAAAGTAAAATTCCATTGCAGCCAACTCTGGTACTTGGTGGTTTCATTGAATGTTTTCAGATGGCTCAGAGAGATTTAAAAATCAAGCAGATTCCACTCTTTTCGAAATTAAGGAAAGCCTGATTAACATGTTCTTGTTTATGGCATTTTCTTGAACATCTTATTAATATAAGCTTATGGGATGTTCAGATGTGCTGTATTTCTGAGGTAGATGAACCTTTTAGGTGTTTTTTTCCCCTTTATTTCTCTTAGTAAGCTTTGGTGTTCATATATTCTGACTCTGAAGGGCATCGTGCACTGCATAGATTTATTTTTGAACTATTCCACATGGTAAAGGCCTTCTGAATGGGTGGAGTGAGTTGTTTATAATACTTAGGCACTTTGTGGTTGTATTCTCATTCCTGGGGTAAGTTGGGAGTTTTTTTGTTGTTTTGAGTTGGGAGTCTTACTCTGTTGCCCAGGCTGCATGGTGGCCCGTTTACAGCTCACCACAGCCTTGGCCTCCTGGGCACAAGCAATTGTCCCACCTCAGCCTTCCAAGTAACTGGGACTAAGGTGTGTGCCTGCTAATTCTTTGATTTTTGAGCCAGAGTCTCACTCTGTCACCCAGGCTGGAGTACAGTGGCATGCTCACAGCCACTGCAGCCTCAGCCTGTTGGGCTTAGGTGATCCTTCTACCTCAGCTTTCCAAGTAGTTGGAACTACAGGTGTGCACCACCACACTGGTCTAATTTTTTTATTTTATTGTAGAGGCAAGGTCTTGCTAAGTTACCCAGGCTGGCCTCAAACCCCTGGGCTCAGGCAGTCCTCTCGCCTCTGCCTCCCAAAGTACTGAGATTACAGGTGTGAGCCACCGTGCCCAGCCCATAAGATGTTCTGAATGGGTGGAGTGATTTGTCGCTGGTATTACCTAGGTACTTTGTAGCTGTGTTCTCATTCCCAGGGTGAGTTTTGAAACGGTCTCTACCAGGCTCTCTTCTTTTCAGTATTCTGTGTAGGCTGTAACCTTTTGTTGATGTTACTGACCTTTGCCATTGCATTTCTAGACCCACGCAGAGTATTACTCAGTTTATTCTGAGTAACTAATTTGGAATTTGCAGGAGCAAAACACTCCGATGGTTACAATGGTGTTCACAAGTGGAATCTTTGTAGTCCCCCCATGGCTGTCTCTGCAAGTGGCTTTTTTGTGGCGAGGCCACGACTCGTGAGCGCCCTCGTTGTCCTTCTCTCTGCTGGCAGACAGTGCGGGTGAGATCGCTCCCCCTGGTAGGCTGTTCTGGGGAAAGGCTCCCATCCTCTGTCATGCCTGGAGAATAAGGCCATCAGCGCGTCAGATGCTAGGCCAGACTCCGGTCGTGGGAAAGGCCCTCCGGAGGTGGCGGGGCCTCCGCGCCATCGTTTGCAAGCTCTTTTAGTGACTGTGGCAGACAGTCGCTGTGCACAGTGCACGGTTGCTCTGGTGGGTTCTTTTCTTGGAATTGGACATTCGTGGTCAAGCATCTCGGGAGAGACGCGGCTCTCCTGCGTTTTGTGTTGCCGTGTGCCTTGAGTTGCAAATTTCACTGGATCCAAAATCCGAGAGAGCTGAGGCTCAAAGGCCCTGCAGAGAGGAAGGTGAGCTACAGTGCAGGCAGGAAGTAAGCAGGGCTGAGGATTTGGCCCGGAGAGCTGGACCGGAGGAAGAGGTACCTGCTGACAGTGGCTTTGAGAGACCCCTGCAGTCGGCGGGGTTTGGAAGGCGGGAGGGAGGGGGTGGAGCCCAGGTTCCCGGGGGCAGAGGGACACATCCCTTGCTCTTAGCCACCTCGCCAAGTGCTGCCTGGGAGGCTGTTGCTGGAAATGTCTCAGTGTAGCTGCCGAGGTTTTTTTTTAATTTTTCTCCTCACTTTACTGATGCTCAACCTACAGAAAAGAGAACCGCTGTGTTAGTGCAAGCAACTGGAATCTTCTCTGGTGTAACTGATGCATTCTCAATTTTTTATTATTCTCTTAATTTTAAAGGCCCAAAGAAACTACTAGCTGTGAAATGTTATTCTGTTATCTCACATTCATTTATGCTAATTTTCTCGAAAAATACTTTTATATAAGGCCCATTTCCTATCAGCCTGAGAATTACTGCTTAATTTAGCAGTCGTTTCTTGTTTTGAATAGTGTTTGAACATGGTAGTAATAGTTAACTTGAGAAATCAGGACTCAGATTTCCTAAGCAGGCAGTGTTTTGTTTTTTTTCTCATATTAGTGATTTTATGGTGTGGTTGTTGTCTAGACTTGTGGCCATCTGTGGCCTCAGATTATTTGAGAAGTAGGTGCTGTATTTCAGAAGAAGCCAACAGGGGGTCTCATCTCCGTGTGTGGGGAGCCAAGGAAGGGGAGTGATGGGAATGGAGAGGCCATACCAGCCCCAGTCCTGGACTTTGGAGTAGCAGTGAAGCATCAGCATTTTTTTTGTTTCGTTTTCTTTATGCAGAATTCTAGAATCAAATTCTTAATAGAGACAAATATTTCCTCCTTAATCAGAAATAACTTTGAGGTCTGACATGCTAGCTCATGGTTGTCATCCCAGCACCTTGGGAGGCCAAGGCAGGAGGATCGCTTGAGGCCAGGAGTTCAAGACCATACTGGACAACATAGCAAGACCTCACTCATCTCTAATTTTTAAAATTTAAATTTTTAAAGAAATGATGGAGGAAATAATTTTTAAATAGTTTCTTGTTTTCAGGAGTAGAATTCATAAATAAGGGCAGCAGATGCCTCCTTTGATCCTACAACTCTGCCCACATATGCTTTTTCCATTTTATAAGAATATTCAGCGCCTTGGGAGGCTGAGGTGAGTAGATTGCCTGAGCCCGCGGGTTTGAGACCCGCCTGGGCAACTTGGCGAGACCTCATCTCTACAATAAATCAAAGATCAGCCGGGCTTGGTAGTGCATGCCTGTAATTCCAGCTACCGGGAAGGCTGAGGCGGAAGGATCACCGGAGCCCAGCAGGTCGAGGCTGCGGTGGCCGGGAGTGGCCACTGCACTCCAGCCTGGGCGACGTAGTGAGACTCCAACTCAAAAAAAAAAAAAAATGAATATTCAGGTCTTCAGATGGTCACACTGCAGGGTAAGTGCTGAACCAAGCGTTGGCTAGTTTACCCGGGACTTGTGTCCCTCCGTGAGGGTTAAGGCGAGTGTTTGTGGGACTTTCAGAAATCCTACATGGAGGAAATGAAACAGCAGGGAAGCTGGCCCCCCATAAACGGACCCAGGGGAGCTGCAGGCTGTGCTCTGGTTCTGGAAAGCCCATTGCATTTTTAGTGATGAGAAGTTTAGCCATTTACTACGTGCTGGGTATGCTTTGTTTTGGATCATCCTAAGCCTGTAAGAATTTACTCTACTTTACCAGATGAGGCTGTTCCTGGAGCCCTGGCTTGGGTTATTAGCCAGCATGGTTGGGTACCAAGCACGTGAGGGAGGGTGCGCATTAGTTGTAATGGTTTCCTTTTGCTCTTTTGAGCTGGATCCTTGTGTGTTATTTGCCATTGCACCTTTTTTGTGTGTGTGTTGGGGTCTCACTGTCGCCCAGACTGGAGTGCAGTGGCCGCTCCCGGCCACCGCAGCCTCGACCTGCTGGGCTCCGGCGATCCTTCTGCCTCGGCCTTCCAAGTAGCTGGAACTACAGGCACGCGCTACCACGCCCGGCTAATTTTTGATTTATTGTAGAGATGAGGTCTCGCCAAGTTGCCCAGGCGGGTCTCGAACCCGCGGGCTCAGGCAATCCACTCACCTCAGCCTTCCAAGGTGCAGGATTACAGGC
>CAUYQG010226418.1:0-10717 GCA_963574415.1 Tarsius wallacei
ATAGACAGAAAATAAACTCTGAGGGGACACATATCAGGTGGTGATAAATACCATAAGAAATTAAGCCAGATTAAAGAGATGGAGCAGGCCAGGCATGGTGGCTTACTCCTGTAATCCCAGCACTTTGGAAGGCCAAGGCAAGAGGATTGCCTGAGCCCAGGAATTCAAGAGCAGCGTGAGCAACATAGGGAGACTTCATCTCTACAAAATCAGCTGGGTGTGGTGGCACATGCCTGTAGTCCCAGCTACTCAGGGTGTTGAGGCTGCAATGAGCCATGATCGTGCCACTGCTTCTAGCCTGGGCATGGGTGAGAGAGAGAGAGAGACAGACAGACAGACAGAGAGAGACAGGAATAGAGTTGGCTGACAAGAGAGGCCCCTGTGAGTAGGTGACCCAGACCTGCATACATCTGACTGGAAAAGCATTCCAGGCAGAGGGAACAGTCCCCAGGTATGAATGTGCATGGAGTGTTTTTGAACCAGCTAAAGACTGTGGGAGATGAGGGCTGAAAGAGAACAAGGCAGATTTTGTGTAGCCTTGGCCATGATGGCAGGAAGTTTAAGTTTTACCTTTACTGCAACAGCAAGGGTTTTAACGACAGAAGGTGGTATGGGGACAGATGATCAGGCTTAGGCTTTTAAAATATCCCACTGGTGGCTCCATGAAAGCAAGAGGCTGGTGAGGAGGCTACTGAAGGGGTCCATGCCAGAGGAAGAATGGGGATGTCCATCAGAGGGTGGCAGAGGGCATGAGACAAGTACACAGACTCGGGGTGTGGGTAGGAAGCTGCCACCAGATGGGCTGATGACTTTGAGGTAGATTGGGTAGATGTCCTATTTCCTGAGCTGGAGAAGACAGAGGAGACGCACATCAGGCCAAGGGCAACAGTTCCTGTCAGTTCCCACCTGCTCTCTGAAGTCTGAGCAAAGCTCCTGGGAGAGAGAAGGGGCAGGGGCTGGAAGGAGACGCATCCCTCCTTCTGTGTTTTGTTTTCTGTGTATTTCCCCAGCAGTGTCTCCTGTGACCTCCTCTTTACACCGAGGTCTCGGCAGGGCATGCTGAGAAGCACCACGTGGGGTCCCTGTTCTCAGGAAGCACATGGCAGGGAGTGACAAGGTCCTATTAATACCCCCACCAAGTTGCCCAGCAGAGATGACAGACATGTGCCCAGATGCCACAGTGACAGTCCGGGGTGCTGGCCTTGCTGTGACGGGGGCAGTCCTGGCAGCTCATACTTGGCCCTGGGAAGCTGGATCACCTGGTTTTAATCTCAGGGAAACAGTGATTCTGGTTGATTGTCAGTGAGCTCCTAGGGGCGACACAGTTACTGAATATGAAGAGGGGAAACATGAATGGGAGGTTGTCTGATGGACAGATCTCAGTGGCACCTCTGTCTTCTGGGTGGGAGAGCCCAGGAGATGAAGCAGAAAGGGTGTGGCTTGCTTGGGCAACTGTGAGTTCTGAGGATTTAGAGCAGAGGTCCCCAACTCCCAGGCAGCACAGCAGGAAGTGAGCAGCAGGGGAGAGAATGAGAAGAGACGCTTCATCTGTATTTACAGATGCTCCCCATCACTCACATTACTGCCTGAGCTCTGTCTTCTGTCAGATCAGCAGCAGCATTAGATTCTCACAGGAGCGTGAACCCTATTGTGAACTGCATATGTGAGGGATCTAGGTTGCATGCTCCTTGTGAGAATCTAATGCCTGATGATCTGAAGTAGAGCTGAGGTGGTGGTGCTAGCGTGGGGAGCGGCTGCAAATACAGATTAACATTAGCAGTGAGATTTGACTGCACAGAGACCATAATAAATCAATTGCTTGCAGACTCATATCAAAACCCTATCAGTGAGTGGCAAGTGAGTCGATGTACTTCAATTGTACAGCTGCATCTGATGGCAGGTTTTAACACTTATTTTAGTCCATGTGTGGCCGGATCATTATTTTATTTACCCCTTCTGTCTGTGCCTCTTATTTTAAACGATGAGTTGTATAATTATTTCATTGTATTTTGCAATGTAACAATAATAGAAATAAAGTACACAATAAATATTAGGCACTTAAATAATCTCAATACCAGCCTCCCCCCACCCACTCCCCCACAATCCATGGAAAAATTGTCTTTCACAAAAACTGTCCCTGATGCCAAAAAGGTTGGGAACCACTGGTTTAGAGCATGGGTGCTTGAGAGAGTGGTCAGGCCAGAGAGGAGGGTGGGGCGAGGCTGAGTGGTAGGGACTTTGTCCTGGGGTGCTAGAGAGCTATGGAGGGCTTTAAGCAGGGGAGGGGAAGGGTTGTCTCTGAGCCACATGAAGGAAAGGGCTGGAGGGGAAAGGCTGGAACTCAGGAGGCTGGGGAGATGTCCTGGGGAGAAGATGAGGCCTGAGCCATACTGGCCTTGAGGATAGAGCAATGAGGCCCAAGTAGCATCAGGATCGGGAGGAAGGGGCTGGGAATTGACAGGCTATGGTGGGCGAAGGAGAGGAAGGGAGGGAGGATGGCAAATGGAGTTTTGACCTGTGCCTGGATGTATGGTGGGGCTCCCAAGATAAGCTCAGCGTGAGACATGGTAAATGACCTGGGGATGGCCAAGGGAATGGAGACTCAGGTCTGGGGCCCAGAAAACATTTAGGAGACAGTTGAGATTTGTTTGTTTTTATGGTTTTTTTAAGTCAGTGATCTCACTTTGTCCCAGGCTGAAGTGCAGTGGCATGATCACAGCTCACCACAGCCTCCAACTCCTGGGCTCAAGCAGTCCTCCCACCTCAGCCTCCTGGGTAGTTGGGACTGAAGATATATGCCACCACACCTGGCTAATTTTTAGATTATTTTCTTTTGTAGAGACAAGGTTTTGCTATGTTGCCCAGGCTGATCTCGAGCTCCTGGGCTCAAGCAGTCCTCCCGCCTCAGCCTCCTAAAGTGCTGGGAATATAGGCATGGGCCACCTAACCCAGCCAGGAGACAGTTTATATTTGGTGGTTGAAACCACAGGAATGGCTCTCTGAGAGTGACTGCCTGTCTCCCAGGGGTCTGAGCCCATCTGGAAGCTGGGGAGCTAGGGAAAGGGACAGGATGGGTCACATCTGGGCTGCACTTCATTCACATGTCTGTGGTCCCCCCAATCCTCTGCTTGGCTGAGCCATGACCTCATGCCTCCTTGTCCTCAGAGCCCTACAGCCCTGCCGTGTGGGTGATGATGTTCGTCATGTGCCTCACTGTGGTCGCCGTCACCGTTTTCATCTTCGAGTACCTCAGTCCTGTCGGCTACAACCGCAGCCTGGCCACTGGCAAGCGTGAGTCCCCTTTCCCCATCCCCCTGCCTCAGAGCACCTTGACCACATAGAGAACTACATTTCCCAGCAGCCCCTGGGTGTAGAGCTATGGCCTCTCAAGGCACCAGAGACCAAGGAGGTCACTGGGAATTGTAGTTCATTCTGCTCCCTCATTGAGCAGAAGGGATTTGGGGTCTATGTCCCTGTCCGGGCCACCTGCAGGTCCTGGCGGCTCAACCTTCACCATTGGGAAATCCATCTGGCTGCTGTGGGCCTTGGTGTTCAATAACTCAGTGCCCGTGGAAAACCCCCGGGGAACCACCAGCAAAATCATGGTGCTGGTGTGGGCCTTCTTCGCTGTCATCTTCCTCGCCAGCTACACAGCCAACTTGGCTGCCTTCATGATCCAGGAAGAGTACGTGGACACCGTGTCAGGACTCAGTGACCGCAAGGTGTGTGTGAGGGCAGGGGGTGGGGGGGTGAGCATGTGTCACAGAGCTTGGAGGTCACAGAACTTGGCATCAGGGTCTCTTCCCAAGGAGAATTCCAGAATGGTAGAATGGATTGCTCAGAAAGGAAAAAGGATATGTTTCACAATGAACATTTAAATATTCCTAGGGAATGAGGGTGTCCCCAAATGTTCTTAGGGGCCGCAGTGCCAAATGGGATATTGTAGATCCATGGGATATTTCTCTCAAACTGTAATGAATGTGATTTTTGAAACTTCTAATCCATTGGAGACCAATAGTTTTGAAAAATACAACAGAAATGAATTACTGGAAAAGTAAAATGAGATTTTAAACCAAGACATACAAAAGGCAAACCCCAATTTTTTTTTAAATTTTTTCTTTTGTTTTTTTTTTTTGAGATGGAGTCTCACTCTGTCGCCCAGGCTGGAGTGCAGTGGCACGCTCACGGCCACCGCAGCCTTGACCTGCTCGGCTCAGGCAATCCTTTCACCTCAGCCCTCCATGTAGCTGGGACTACAGGCATGCACCACCACGCCTGGCTAATTTTTTGATTTACTGTAGACAAGGTCTCACCAGGTTGCCCAGGTTGGTCTTAAACCCATGGGCTCAGGCGATGCTCTCACCTCGGCCTCCCAAAGTGCTAGGATTATAGGCGTGAGCCACCGTGCCTCACCCCAAATGTTCTTAGGAGCAGCAGTGCCAAATGGGATATTCTAGACCAAAGCTTCTCTCAAACTGTAATGAATGTGATTTTTGAAACTTCTAATCCATTGGAGACCAATGGTTTTGGTCCAATACAATAGAAATGAATACTGGAAAAGTAAAGTGAGATTTTTAAATCAAGATATACAAAAGTCAAGTCCAATTTTTTATTTATTAGATTCAACAGATGTAAAACAATTCCATCAAATTGCTCTGAGTGAGCACTTGCTCTCTCCATGTCTGCATTCACCTCATTGTGACCTCAGTTTGTTCAAGGACTGGGGTTCTGCAGCACACACTTGGAGACTCAGAGAATTGCAAAATCAACTCAGTGAGTTGCAATAAGCTTTTTTTTTTTTCATAGAGACAGGGTCTGGCTATGTTGCCCAGGCTGGTCTTGAACTCCTGGGCTCAAGCAACTCTCCCACCTCGGCCTCCCAAAGTGCTGGGGTTACAGGCATGAGCCATTGTGCCCAGCCAGCCTTTTTTAATGGAATGGAATGGAGAGGAATAGAATCAATGCTGGCTGCATCTTACATAGTAAGTTTGAGTATGGTTTTATGAAACTTGTTTTGGTCATATATGCACCTGACGCTGAGATGGCTACATCTGTTGCTGAAATAGTGAGCTATTTCTGAATAGATTGGTAAACAACAACTGCCCCCAGCCCCTGCCCCTGGGACCTCCCATGCTCCAGCAAGTTAAGGCTTCATGCCTGGCACACTGGGGACCTCTAAGAGGCTTCTCGTGACCTTTGACCTTTTGGACAACCTGTCTGCTACCATGCGTGCTGGGTGGGGTCAGAAAAGTGTGGTGAGCAAGTCTGAGAAACACTTCTGAGCCTGGGGTGTCTGCCTGATGGCATGTGACCCCCGGAATGAAGGATATGGGTGAGGGATGTCCCCGGGAAGGGCACCCCAATAACTTCCCCTTCTGCCCCAGTTCCAGCGGCCCCAGGAGCAGTACCCGCCCCTGAAGTTTGGGACTGTGCCCAACGGGTCCACGGAGAAGAATATCCGCAGCAACTATCCCGACATGCACAGCTACATGGTGCGCTACAACCAGCCCCGCGTAGAGGAAGCACTCACTCAGCTCAAGGCAGGGTCAGCGCAGACTCGGGCAGGGAAGGGGGTACCGCTGGGGGCCCTGCGCATGCTCAAGATGGCGAAGGGTCAGGGTTCATCCATCAGTCCCAGAGGTCAGCCAGGGGTGGGTCAGCTAGGAGGGCGGAAGTCACTGAGGGTGGGAGTTGACTCCCCATTCTGGGAGTAGGGTCCTTGTGATGTTTTCAGGGATATAGTAGTGATGGATTCTGGGACCAGACTGCCAGGGCTCAAATCCTGGCTCTGCCCCTTCTTGGCTTTGTGACCTTGGGCAAGTTTCTCAATCTCTCTGTACCTTTGTTTCCTCCTCTATAAAATGGCAATTACAAGAGTATCCCCATACTAATAATCATAAGAATTAAACTTGTTAACCTATGCGAGACAGAACAGTGCATGGCACACTGTAGGTGTTTGCTGATATTATTAGTATTATTAGATCTGAACTCACTGGAATCAGTACTTGGATTATGGATTTTTTTTTTTTTTTACATCCATTTCCCAAATCACAGGGTTAAAGTTAAGTTCAGGCTCCCAAGTGCAGCTCAAGATTACAACAAAGCTGAGCACAGTTACTCTTTACTATTTCCTCATTTATGTAGTCCTTCAGTGCACATCTTTTCTTTTCTTTCTTTCTTTTTTTTTTCTTTTTGAGTTGAAGTCTCACTCTGTTTCCCAGGCTAGAGTGCAGTGGCATGCTCTCAGCCACCGTTGCCTTGACCTGCTGGGCTCGGGCGATCCTTCCATCTCAGCCTTCCAAGTAGCTGGAACTACAGGCGCACGCCATCACACCCAGCTAATTTTTTTATTTATTGTAGAGATGAGGTCTCGCCAAGTTCCCTGGCTGGTCTTGAACCCTGACCTCAGGCAATCCTCTCGTCTCTGTCTCCCAAAGTACTGGGATTACAGGCATGAGCCACTGTGCCCAGCCACATTTATTTTCTTATCCTGCTCTATGCCAGACAGTGAACAAATAGACCACAATTCCTGCCCTCAGGCAACTTAGGGTCTAGAGATGGGAAACGAACAATAAACATGCAAACAAAATCAGCTAGATCATTCCAGAAAGCAATGGCTGGGCTAGGAAATTTTCAGCAGGGTCTTCAGTGTAGGCGTCTTGGAGGAGACATTTGAGCAGAGCCCTGTAGGTAAAGGAGTCAGCCAGGTAGACTCCGGGAGGCAGAGCCTTGTAGGCAAAGGGAACAGGATATGCCAAGGGTCTGAGGCAGGTGGGTTGTGGTTTATTGAAAGCACAGCAAGAAGTTCAGTGTGGCTGAAAGGTGGAAAGTTGAGGTGAGAGGGTAGATGAGGACAGGATCTGTGTTGTCACCCCTGAGGCCAAAGGTCAGAGCTGAACTTTTTTTTTTTTTTTTGGAGTTGAAGTCTCTCATTCTGTCGCCCAGACTAGAGTGCAGTGGCCGCTCCCGGCCACCGCAGCCTCGAGCTGCTGGGCTCCTGCGATCCTTCCACCTCAGCCTTCCAAGTAGCTGGAACTACAGGTGCGCACTACCACACCCGGCTAATTTTTTGATTTATTGTAGAGATGAGGTCTCACCAAGTTGCCCAGGCAGGTCTCGAACCTGCGGGCTCAGGCAATCCACTCACTTCAGCCTCCCAAGGCAGGGGATTACAGGCTGAGCCACTGAGCCCAGCTTTTTTTTTTTTTTTTTTTGAGTCAGGGTCTCACTCTTTTGCCCAGACTGGAGGGCAGTGGCACAATCACAGTTTACTACAGCCTTGACCTCCTGGGCTCAGCCATCCTTTCGCTTCAGCCTTCCAAGTAGCTGGGGCTACAGGCACACCACCATACCTGGTTAACTTTTTGATTTTTTTGTAGAGACGAGGTCTGCTGTGTTGCCTAGGCTGGTCTTGAACTCTTGGGTTCAAGTGATCCTCCCGCCTCTGCCTCCCAAAGTGCTGGGATTACAGGCATAAACCACCATGCCCTACTGGACTTTATTCTTTTTTTTTTTTTTTTAAGTTGGAGTCTCACTCTGTTGCCCAGGCTGGACTGCAGTGACACACTCACAGCCACTCCAGCGTCAACCTGCTGGGCTCAGGCAGTCCTACTACCTCAGCCTTCCAAGTAGCCAGAACTACAGGTACGCACTACTACGCCCGGCTAATTTTTTGATTTATTGTAGAGATGAGGTCTCGCCAAGTTGCCCAGATGGGTCTTGAACCCGCGGGCTCAGGCAATCTACTCGCCTCAGCCTTCCAAAGTGCTGGGATTACAAGCTGAGCCCACCAAGCCCAACGGGGACTTTATTCTAAGAGCAGTGTGAAGCCAGGGGGTGGGGAGATGTTAAGTAGGGAAGGGTGTGATCTGATTTCTGCTTTTAAATGCCTGGTCTGGCTGCCACGTGGAGGATGGACGGAGGGGGTGTGAGTGAGACCAATGTGGAGACCATGATGTCATCTAGATCACCTGCCCCAAGGCCCACCCTCTGCTCAGCCCTCACATCCTAACCGGATCTCTGCCACCTCTGTGTCTTCATTGGAAGACTGCAAGAAAAGGGACCCAGTCAATCTGGTTAAAGTAAAGTGGGTGGGTCAGCGGGGGACATGGGGAGCCTCTCAGAACCAGCTGCGGAAAGTCAAGCTAGGCTTTGTGGGAGTATGAAAGTTATTCACTCATCTAAACATTTTTAAAGAGCACCACCTTTGTGCCTGGTACGGTTCCTGCACTGGATAACAATAGTCAACAAAATAGGTCAGTTTCCTGGATCGGTTAGGAGTGCTTGAACAGACAGAGGCTTCTTTCTCTCTCACAATAAGAAGCCCGCGGCTAGCATGACAGCTTAAAGATATTATGAACAATCTGAACTCTTCCCACATTTTTGTTCTGCCAAGCTTGCAAGCATAGTTGCAACCAAAATCACAGTGCTCATTTTATTTCTTATTTTTTTATTTTTAGAGACAGTCTTGCTCTGCCACTCAGGCTGGAGTGCAGTGGCACATTCACGGCTCAACTGCAGCCTCGACCTCCTGGGCTCAGGTGATCTTTCTGCCTCAGCCTCCCAAATAGCTGGGACTACAGCACACCACCACGCCCAGCTAATTTTTTCTTTGAGGTTTTGTGGAGACAAGGTCTCACTATGTGGCCCAGGTTTTTCTTGAACTTCTGGGCTCCGACAGGCCTCCCGCCTCAGCCTCCCAGTGTGCTGGGACTACAAGTGTGTGCCACCACGCCAGGCTAATATTTTTATTTTTTGTAGAGACGAAGTCTCGCTATGTTGCTCCAGGCTGGTCTCGAACTCCTGGACTTTAGCCATCCTCTTGCCTTGGCCTCCCAAAGTGCTGGGATTACAAGCAAGAGTCACCACATCTGGCCCACTGTGCTCATTTTAGTTGCCTCATGATCACAAGAAAGTGGCTGCCCCTCCGTGTAGCACATCTGGGCTCCAGACAAGAAGGGGGAGCAAGGGGGAGAGGAACAAGGACTTTCTTCTGGCAAGCCTTTGCCCAGTGATTGGAGAAAGCACACCTTTCAGAGGGACTCCTGGCTATTTCTCAGAATGTGTCAGATAGCCACTCCTAGCTGCAAGGGAAGCTAGGAAATTGAGTGTTAGCCTTCCAGCCTCTGTGGTAGCAAAAGGGAATGGAGCAGGTTGTAAATGGAGACATGGTAGCCAAGCTGTCTGCCAGAGTCCTGCCCTCGTGGACTTTGTATTTTGCCACCTAGCATGTTCTCTCTTTTGCCTTTTCCTTCTCTAGTGCTCTGTCCTCTCTCTGTTTCTGAGGATGCATGCTCTCTTGTCTGCCATCTCTCTGTGTCTGTTCCGTGCTTCCCCTGCAAGCCTCTCATATCTGATCCTGAGGACTTCAGCACTTTCTTATCCATCTCCTCTTCTGTGTCTCGCTCCAGTAACTGCTGTTCTCTCTGCCCCACTTCACTCCCTTCACAGAGCTGCCTCTTCCTCCTTTAACCTCCCCCTTGAAGCACCATTAGCACAAGGGGGTTTTGTCACAGACTTTTCCAACTGAGGCTTTGGGCAGGCCCACTAAAAACCTCTGCGGGGCTTGGCACAAGAGTACAAATGGAGGCTCCCGAGCCATATGTTACTATCTCAGTTTTTTAACTAAATCTAGCAAAAAATTAAATATGTGAGTCCTGGCTTTACAAATCTGCTTCTTTTTTTTTTTTTTTTTTTTTTTTTTGAGTCAGAGTCTCACTCTGTTGCCTAGGCTGGAGTACAGTGGCACGCTCATGGCCACCACAGTCTTGACCTGGTGGGTTCAGGCAATCCGTCTGCCTCAGCCTTCCACATAGCTGGAATTACAGGTATGCACCACCACACCCAGCTAATTTTTTAATTTATTGTAGAGACAAGGTCCCACTAGGTTCCCGAGGCTGGTCTTGAACCCCTGGGCTCAGGCAATCCTCTCACCTCCCCCTCCCAAAGTGCTGGGATTACAGGTATGAGCCACCATGCCTGGGCTGACAAATCTGCTTCCTTTTTTTTTTTTTTTGAGTTGCAGTCTCACTCTGTCACCCAGGCTGGAGTGCAGTGGCATGCTCTTGGCCACCGCAGCCTTGACCAGCTGGGCTCAGACAATCCTTCCACCTCAGCCTTCCAGGTAGCTGGAACCACAGACACATGCCACCATGCCCAGCTAAATTTTTTGATTTATTGTAGAGATGAGATCTCGCCAAGTTGCCCAGGCTGGTCTTGAACCCATGGGTTCAGTCAGTTCTCTCACCTTGGCCTCCCAAAGTGCTGGGATTATAAGCATGAGCCACACAGCCAGCCTAAATCTTCTTTCTTAACAACTAGAAAGGTTACGTTCAAGTTAAGAATCCTCAGACTCAGGCTGGGCATGGTGGCTCACACCTGTAATCCCAGTACACTGGGAGGCCAAGGTGGGAAGATTGCTTGAACCTAGGAGTTTGAGACTAGCCTAGGCAACATAGCTAGAACCCTGTCTCTACAAACAATTTTTTAAAAAAATAGCCAGGCATGGTGGCATGCACTTGTATTCCCAACTACTTGGGAGGCTGAGGAGGAAAGATCTCCTGAGCCCAGGAGGTCAAGGCTGCAGTGAGCCACGGTCATGCCACTACACTCCAGTCTCAGCCACAGAGTGAGACCCTAACTCAAAAAAAGAGAAAAGAATCCTTGGACTCCCTCCAAGTCTCCATGAGAAAACCTGACTTGTCTTTCCACCTGAATC
>CAUYQG010226419.1:0-11479 GCA_963574415.1 Tarsius wallacei
TTGGTTCAGCATCCGCAAGATCATAAATGTAATTAATACATCAATAGATGTAAAAAACCAGAACCTCATGATTATTTCATTAGATACAGAAAAAACTTTTGAAAAAAATTCAGCATCACTTCTTGAAAAAACCCTTGAACACCTAAGCATAGAAAGAACATACCTCAAAATAGTGCTATCTATAATAAACCCACAGCCACCATATTGCTAAATGGACAGAAACTGAAAGCATTTCTCCAGAAAACTGGAACAAGACAAGGCTGCCCACTCTCACTCCTCCTGTTCAACAGAGTGTTGGAAGTCCTAGTTAGAACAATTAGACAAGAGGAGGAGATCAGAGATAGCCAAATAGGAAAAGAGAAATTTAAGTTATCCCTCTTTGCTAACAATATCATCCTACACACTGAGAATCCAAGAGAAACTGTCAAAAACCTCCTTGCACTGAAAAAGGACTTTGGCAACGTCTCGGGTACAAAATAAATGTGCAAAAGGCAATTGCATTCTTACACACCAACTACTAACCAGCAGAGAATCAAATAAAAAGCCACAATCCCATTCATAATAGTCACAAAATTAAAAAAAAAAAAGTCAGCATCTTCCTAACTAATGAAGTGAAAGTACTTTACAATGAAAACTACAAAACACTGCTCAAAGAAATCCAAGCAGGCACAAACAAATGGAAAAATATCCATGCTCATGGATAGGAAGAATCAACATTGTTAAGATGGCCATCCTACCAAAGGCAATCTACAGATTCAATGCAATACCCATTAAATTACCAATATCATTCTTCTCAGACCTGGAAATGACAATCCAGAAATTCATATGGAAACATAAATGACTACAAATAGCTAAAACAATCTTTAGCAAAAGAAACAAAGTGGAAGATAGTACACCTCAAGACTTTAAACTTTTCTATAAGGCTACAGTAATCAAAGCAACCTGAGATTGGTACCATTGATATGGATCAATGGAACAGGACAGAGATTCTGGACACGAAACCTCAATTTATCAACCAATTCATATTTGACATAGGTTCTACCAATAACCACCGGAGAGAGGAGAACCTATACAGTAAATGGCTCCGGGAAAACTGTCAGACCATATACAGAAGATTGAAACAGACCCCTGCCAATCACCATACACAAAAATCAACTTTAAATGGATCAAAGACATAAATGTAAAACCTTAAACTGTAAAAATGTTAGAAAACACAGGAGATACCTTTACAGAAATTGGAGTAGGCAATCAGTTCCTTAGCAAATCCCAGGCTGTCCATTGCTATAAGAGATAAGATAGACAAGTGGGACCTCATTAACCTGAAAATTTTCAGCAAAGCCAAAGAAACCAAGGGGAGACAGCCTACAGAATTGGAAGAAATATTTGCCAACTATATATCTTACAAAGGCCTAACATCTGAGATCTACAAGGAATTCAAACATGCTGAAAGAAAAAGTAAAAAACTTCACTGAAAACTGGGCAGAAAACATGAATAGACACTTCTCAAAAGAAGGTATAAGGGCACCCAACAGACACGTGAAAAAGTGCTCAGCCTCCTAATCATCAGAAAAAGGCAAATCAAACCATATTGAGATACCACCTTACCCCAATAAGAATGGTCATCATTATAAAACAAACAACAACAGATGGTGGCAAGGATGTGGAGAAAAGGGAATACTTTTACACTGTTGGTGGGAAGGCAAACTAGTTCAACCTCTATGGAAAACAGTGTGGTGATTTCTAAAATAACTAAAAATTAACCTTCCATATGACCCAGCGATTTCTCCACTGGGAATATACCCGGAGTGACTCAAATCATTCTACCAAAAAAAATCTGCACATGCATGTTTATTGCAGCAATATTCACAATAGCAAAAACATGGAACCTATTATGCTGCCCATCAAAACTGAACTGAATTAAGAAAAAGTGATTCATATACATGATGGAATATTATGCAGTCATAAAGAAGGACAAGCATATGGATTTCAAAGCAACTTGGACGGATTTAGAGTCTATAATACTCAGCGATCAATCACAGAAACAAAGAACAGTTTCATATATTTTCACTCATAAGAGACATTGAGCATATACTATCACACTATAAGAATGAGTTTTCCAATAGCAGAATACTGTTGGGATGGGGACACAACATCGATAAGTGTGTCTGACCTCAAACCAGGCAAAGTAGGGACCAAAGGGAGGCCCAAACTTTACCTGTATGACGTTCACTTGTATACCTAATCCTGACTAGTACCCCACAGTTTTCAAATAAAAAATATTTATATATAAAAGCCAGTCAACAATTTCGTATTCAGCCAAACTAAGCTTTATAAATGAAGAAGAAATAAATTCCTTCCAAGACAAACATTGAGGGAATTTGTTATTACTAAACTGGCCCTTCAAGACATACTCAAAGGAGTTATGAATTTGGAAGTGAAATAACAACCCTCAATATCACAAAAAAGCACATTAGCACAGAGCCTATAAAGCAAGTACACATTAAAATTCCCAAATCAGCTACAGTATAATACAAGGGTAGAAACAACTACACATATTATTAACTTTGAATATAAATGGGTTAAATTCCCCAACTTAAAAGAATCAAATGGCAAATTGGAAAAACAAAAAACAAGACCCACCATCTGCTTCCTATAAGAGACTCACCTACTGGCCAAAGACAATCACAAACTCAAAGTAATTGAGTGGAAAAAGATATTCAGGTCTGTAAATCCAGGTGAATAGAACAAAAAAAGAGCTATCCTCATATCAGATAACTCAGATTTTAAACCAAAAGCAGCAAAAAAAAAAAAAAGACAAAGACAGACACATTATATAATGATAAAGGCTGAAATTTTAGAAGATTTAACCATCTTGAACACATATGCACTAAACACTACAGTATGCAAATTGATGAAGCCAACACTACTTGATCCCTGACAACTTATCAGTAGGAATACCATAATAGTGGGTGATTTCAACACCCCACTAACATCACTTGATAGATCACTGCAACAGAAAATTAATAAACAATGGACTTAAACAAAATTATAGACCAAATTGACATAATAGACACAGTATTTTACACTAAACAAGTACAGAATATGCATTCTCCTCATGTCTATATGGAACATTCTCCAAAATAGACCATATCCTTGGCTATAAAACAAGTCTCAATAAATTCAAAAAACATCAAAATTATACCAAGCATTTTCTCAGAACACAGTGGAAAAAAAAATTAGAAATTAACACTAAAGATGCTCCCAAACTTACACCACTTAATGGAAACTAAATGAGTTGCTCTTGAATAACCATTGGGTAAGCAATAAAATTAAGGAAGAGATCAATAAATTTATTGAAACAAATAAAAATAGTAACACAACATATCCAAGATCACTTGGACACAGCAAAAATAGTTGTGAGAGGAAAGTTTATAGCATTGAATGCCTACACCAAAAACATAGATCAGAAATTAACACCTTAACATTGTACCCCAAGGAACTAGAAACACAAGAGCAATCTAAACTTAAATCTAGCAGAAAAAATGAAATAACAAAGATCAGAGTAGAACTCAATGACACGGAGACCAAAAAAAAAGATACAAAATATCAAGGAGTCAAAAAGCTGGTTTTTGAAATAATAAATAAAATAGACTGATAACTAGACTAACCAAGAGAAAAAGAGAAAGCTCAAATAAATTCAATCAGAAATAATTGAGGTGATGTAACAATAGATACTACAGAAATAAAGATCATCAAGGATTACTATGAAACCTCTATGGCAACAAACTGGAAAACTGAGAAGAAATGGATAAATTCCTGGGAATGTAAAACCTCCCAAGACTGAACCAGTAAGAAATAGATACCCTGAATAGACCAATAATGAAAACTGAATCAGTAATACAAATCTTCCAACAACAACAAAAAGCCCAGAGCCAGACTGATTCACAGTCCAATTTTATCAGATGTACAAAGAGGAGCTGGTACCAATCCTGGTGAAACTATTCCAGAAAGTACAGGATGAGGGACACTTTACTAACATATTTTATGAAACCAGTATCACACTGATACCAAAATAAGGCAAGGACACAACAAAAATAAGAACAACAAAACAAAACTACAGGCCTATTTCCCTGATGAACATAGATGCTAAAATTTTTAACAATATATTAGCAAGTCAAATCCAACAGCATATCAAAAGTATTATTCATCACAGCCAAGCAGGTTTTATTCCAGGGATGCATGGAAGGTTCAATATCCACAAATTAGTAAGCATGTTATACCACATAAACAGAAGCAAAGTAACAACCATATGATTATCTCAATAGACACTAAAAAGGCATTTGACAAAATCAACATCCCTTTGTGATTAAAAACCCTCAACAAACTGGACATTACAGGAACATATATCAAAATAATGAGAGTCATATATGACAAACCAATAGCCAACATTATATGGAACCAGGAAAAGTTGAAAATGCTGTCTCTCAGAATGGGAACAAAATAGGGATGTCCACTCTCACCATTCTTAGTTAACATTGTACTGGAAGTCTTAGCAAGAAAAACCTGGCAAGAGAAAGAAACAAATGTATTCACATTGGTGAGAAAGAAGTAAAACTATCTCAGTTTGTAGATGACGCAATTGTATACATAGAAAAGCTCCTTGAAGAAGCTTCTAGACTTTACAAATGATTTCAGTAAGTCTCAGGATACAAACTAATGTACAAAATTTGATAACATTCCAATTCACCAAGGATGATCAAGCCAAGAACCAAATCAAGAGCTCAATTCCGTTCACATTAGACACAAAAATAAATAAATTAAATAAATAAATAAATAAATAAATATACCTAAGAATACACCCAACTAAGGAAGTAAAATACTTCTACAAAGAGATCTACAAAGTGAACTACGAAACACTGAAGAAAGACATTGCAGATGACACAAACAAATGGAAAAACATCCCATGATCAAGGATTGGAGAAATCAATATTGATAAAATGACCATATTGCACAAAGCAATCTACAGTCAATGTAATCCCAATTAAAATACCAACTTTGTTCTTCATAGAACTAAAACAAATCTTAAAGTGTATATGAAATCAAAAGAGATCCCAAATATCCAAAGCAATTCTAAGCCAAAAGAACTATTATGGAGGCATCACACTGCCTGACTTCAAATTATACTATGAGGCTATCGTTACTAAAACAGCATGGTACTGGTTCAAGAATTGACTGATGGAACAGAATAGAGACCCCAGAAATAAAACCACATTCCCACTAACAACTGATCTTTAACAAAGCTGACAAAAATAAGCAGTAAGGAAAGGACACCCTATTGAATAAATGATGCTAGAAAAATTGACTATTCATATGCAAAAGAATAAAACTGGCCCCCTATCTCTCAGCACATACAAAAATTAACTCAAGATAGATGAAAGAATTAAACATAAAACCTGAAATTATAAAAATTCTTGAATAACACCTAGGAAAAAACTTTTAAGGACATTGGTCTAAGCAAAAAAATTATGATAAATAATCCAAAAGCAATTGTATCAAAAACTAAGATAAGCAAAGTGTACTTAATACAACTGAAAAAAAAACCTGCCCAGCAATAAATTAATAATTAATAAAAAATAACAAAGTGAACACCTCCACTGAATGGAAGAAAATATTTGCAAGTTACTTCTCCGACAAAGGGCTGATATCCAAAATCTACAAGAAACTCAACCAACTCAATATGAAAAATACAAACAGCCCCATCAAAAAGTGGACAAAGGACATGAATAGGCACTTCTCTAAAGAAGACACACAAGTGGCCAACAAACATATGAAAAAATGCTCACATTACTAATCGTCAGATAAATGCAAATTAAAACCACAACAAGATATCCCCTCACACCCGTAAGAACGAATATTATTAAAAAATAAAAAAACAACAGATGGCAGTGTGGTTGCAGAAAAAGAAAAACGAAATGTTCATCCACTGTTGTTGTGAATGTAAACTAGTTCAGCCTCTATGGAAAACAGTATGAAGACTTCTCAAAGAATTAAAAATTGAATTACCATTTGACAAAGCAATGCCACTGCTAGGGCTCAACCCAAAGGAAAATAAATCAGTATATTAAAAAAAAATACCCATACTCATATGTTCATTGCAGCACCATTCACAACTAAGTACCCATCGACATTTGACTGAATAAAGAAAATGTGGTGTGTGTGTGTGTGTGTGTGTGTGTGTGTGTGTGTATACACACACCAGGGAATACTATGCACTCATAAAATAGAATGATATCATGCCCCTTGCAACACATTGGATGGAGCTAAAGATCATCATCCTAAGTGAACTGACTCAGAAACAGAAAACCATACACCACCTGTTGTCACTTATTTGTGAAAGCTAAATGGGCACAAAGATGGAAATAATAGACACCAGGGACACCAATAAGGAAGAGGTTGGAAGGGGGACTAGCGGTCAGAAATTACATATAGGGTACAATGTTCACTATCTGGGAAATGGGTCACATGAGACACAATCCTAACCACTACACAATATTTCCATGTAATGGACATGTATGTGTAGCCTCTGAATATAGAAAGAATGTATGAATTTATGAATGAATGAATGAGAATAATACAAAGAGGCCATCCAGGGACTTTCTCTGTAGCAGTGCCATCACACAAAATACAGTGGCCATTTAGCTATATCTCCTGCCATGAGGAAATGGGAGCTGTAGAATTTGGAAAAGGGAGTGTGAACAAGATCTATTAGAGGAACAGAACTGGGGTCAGTGGAGCCAGTGATTCAGGACCATGACTACCTGATCCACTCTTTACAGTGCCCCTAATTGATGATTTTTACCTTGGGAAGGTTACACTCCTCTAAACCAATGGGTTATTATAACATCTCGAGTGTTTACAAGGACTGTATTCTCAAAGGTTTCAATGCACCCTCATTATATGATGTCATCTTTGCACTTTCAGAATATGTGATTCATTTTAATATAACTAGGTGATTTAGATTTCTGCTCTCCTGAATCATAGATCATCATTCTTCATCCACCTCCCCCCCTTTCTTGCTATTTCTTAAAAAAATCAAATTACCTTTATTCTTGAACTTACAGCCTGTCCATGCCCTGCAACTTCAACCTTACTTAAGAATGGTCATGAGCACCATTGGAGAGTGAAAAGATCAAGTATTCGTGTGTCTTATCTTCACTGTCACTTATCCGGAGCAACTGAATTTTGCCTGCCCAAGGGATTTTGTGATGTATGTATCTTTATATCTTGCTTTTATTCATTTATTTTACAAATTTCATCTAGTGCTTATTTTGTGGTAAGCACTCTTCTAGGTATGAGGGGGAAAAAAACATAATCTATACTCTGAATGAAGGGAGTTTCAACTATATGCTAGAAAAAGCTTTCCCAAGAAAGAGATATTTAATTTTCAGTGTAAGAATTAGGCTAACAAGATGGTGGAGAGGATGAGCAAGGCAGTGCTCTAGAGACGAAAGAAGATAGTAAAAGAGATGGCTCAAAGCCGCAAAGAACAAAGAGAAGGCAACAGGTGTGAGGCAGAGCAATGATCAAGGTATAGCTGGAACAATGAGGCTAGACGTTGCTGGCTCTTGGGAGACACAGTAAAGAAAAGGTGCTATACCCTAAGAACAGAGATACACAGAGGCTTTTATGCAGGGGAACAGATTTACTTTTATGAAGATCTGTTTTCTGACTCACTTTCTTATTAAAAAATGTGAGTAGCCGGGCTCGGTGGCTCAGCCTGTAATCCCGTGCCTTTGGGAGGCTGAGGTGAGTGGATTGCCTGAACCCGCGGGTTCGAGACCCACCTGGGCAAGTGAGACCTCATCTCTACAATAAATGAAAAAAAAATTAGCTGGGTGTGGTAGCGCGCGCCTGTAGTTCCAGCTACTTGGAAGGCTGAGGCGGAAGGATCGCCGGAGCCCAGCGGGTCGAGGCTGCAGTGGCCGGGAGCGGCCGCTACACTCCAGTCTGGGTGACAGAGTGAGACTCCAACTCAAAAAAAAAAAAAAAAAAAATGTGAGTAGATGCTTATCCAGATTATTTTAGAAGCTTGTTTTCTCCAGAATCTTTTTATTGGGGTTCTTTTTGTATTCTCCAAATGTCTCTCCAGAGACTCGCAAAACATGTCCATCTTCAACATCCTGTGAAAATGTATTAAAACCTTCAGGGCTGACTTTGAACTTCCTCTCACTTTTCTCTCTTAAATTTCCCTGGTTTCACCTACTCCCGTTGTTGCAAGCTGTATGTCTTTCCTTCTATCTGTCCTCTCTCCTGGAACATGAAATTTAACCACATGGTTTTTCCGTTTTTTCCCTTTCCTCTGCTCCCTTGCTTCCTGGCTTATCTGGTTAGCTTGAATTCCTCCACTGCTTTGCTTCTAACACATCAGAAACAGCTACTTCTTCTGAAATTCTCCTCTCTTTGGTATCTTGGGTTTCCCTGCTGCTTTATCGTCATATGTGTCAACACTGGTGACTTTCTCTACTCCCTATCACCTTAAATTGGCTATGCCCTTACATGAATGCACCTTTTCCAGGTTCTTGATTCCAAGTGTGTGTGTGTGTGTGTGTGTGTGTGTGTGTGTGTGTGTGTCTTCTATTTTGCTATTATATTATGGCCTTTGTGCCTTTGTAATGGCATCATTTTTTCTGACAAACTTATTGGACTTTAAATAGATAATTTTAGTCAAGAAATTTCACAGAAATCCAACAGGTAGAAATATTTTTTATTCAATCCATCAACTAACATTTAGATTAATTAGTTGAGGAGCCTGTCAGTGAACAGTCTGTAGAACAACCCACACCTGATGAGTGGGGAGGACAGTGTCTTCCCTTGTTCAGTCTTCCCCCTGGAACTACCACGTTTAGGAACTTACTCAACATCTGTGGCAGGTGCAGGGAAACATCACTGAAGTGAAACCCAGGACCTCATTCATAGAAGACACAGCTGTGTCCTTCCTTACTGCACCTTTCATAGTTGTCTATCATTAACAGTTGACTTGAGAAGTATTTATAGTCATCTCTTAAATTGCATCTCTTAAATGTCATTAGAATCTTGTGTCTTAGCCAGGACTGCCATAACAAAATGTTACAGTCTGGATGGCTTGCATGTCAGAAACATGCTGTCTCATGGCTCTGGAGACTGGAAGTCTCACTGGTAAGTGGACTTTTCCGAGGTCTCTCCCCATGGCTTACAGACTGCCACCTTCCCACTGTTCTCACGTGGCCTTCCCTCTGTGCATAACATCCCCTGTGTATTTTTATCTTTTTATAGGGACAGCAGAACCTGCAGTCTGGTTGGATTCCGCCCCACCTTTACGACCTTATTCAATTTTAATTTTTACCTTAAAGTTCTTGTCATCAAATATGGTCACTCAGAGGTACTGGAATGTTGGAGATTAGGATTTTACCATTTTAATATTGGGAGAACACAATTCAGTTCATAATACCTAGTTAGTCAGACTAGTAATTCATACATTTATTTATTTGTGTCTCAGTATAACTGAGCAAATATTGTGCTAGTAACAATGCTAGGTCCTGAGAGAATATAATAGGAAAAGAATAAATGGATTCTCTAAGGAGATAGAGCCTCTATATTGTCACCAACCGACATTTTGGACACCATTTTGAATGACACAAGGCTAAGACTAGAAGAGTAGCTAGAATAAAAGCCAAATTTGTGACTGAGCAGAGTCCTGGAACTACCACGTTTAGGAACTTACTCAGCATCTGTGGCAGGTGCGGGGAGTGAAACCCAGGACCTCATTCACAGAAGACACAGCTGTGTCCTTCCTTACTGCACCTTTCATAGTTTTCTATCATTAACAGATGACTTGAGAAGTATTTATAGTCATCTCTTAAACTGCATCTTCTAAGTCTAAGCCACTTTTACAAGAGTGGCCCAGATGCTTAAAAAACAATTTGGGGGCCTCAACACAGATCTGTTGGTGTCTATATGGAAATCCAGGCCTTTGGGATCTACATTTTAAAGTAGGACTGGATTTTTTAAATGTGGTACATATACACAATGGAATACTATGCAGCCACAAGAGTGCAGTAGCACAATCATGGCTTACCACTTTAAAATGGGCTCAGATGAATCTTCCACCTCTGTCTTCCAAGTAGCTAGAACTACGGGTGAGTGCTCCCACAGTCAGCATTTTTTTTTTTAATTTTTGGTAGAGATGAGGTCTCATTATATTTCTCAGACCAATCTTGAACTCCTAGGCTCATGCAATCCTCCTATCTTTGATTCCCAAAGTGTTAGGTTAACAGGCGTGAGCAACTATACCAAGCTCTGCAGATCTACTGTGTATGGTGATACTCCTTCTATCAGCTATAGCTCATCTTTCTTTCTGAGCAAAATACTGTTCTAATTACTTTACATGTACTCAATAATTTACAGGTATTAACTAAGAGGAAAAGGCAAATCTTACAACCTCTCTCATTGAATCACTCTAGGCATGTGGCATTTACTTAGAACAAAATCGATTATATCATCTTAAAACTCCATGAAATAGATAAAATAGGAAGGTATATCATCGCAAGAACTTCCTAGATGAGTAAAGTAAGAAAAAAAATCAGTAAATGAGGGTGAGTCATGCAAGAAGATTTCATCAGATCTATAATTCAGATTTCCCAGATTCACAGTATTGTTTACGTGAAATCATCAGACTCTTAATCAATACATGTGCATATTGAGCATCTATAATGTGCACACAATAGAAATTCTTCGTTCTCTTTCTCCATAGTGATATCTAAAGACATTGTTTGGCAATTAAAGCCCTGGTTACCAGAGGGGCTCTCCTGTGAGCCGAACTTATTAGTGTAACCCTGGAGATGACTAAGTTAGGCTCTGTGGTTTTCTAAGACAGCCAGAACTCCCTGTCAACCCCCCTCCTAGCAAGTCTACCTAGAGACATCATAGCTAAGTAAAAAGAAGCTGACCTTAGAGTCCTTAAGAGACTTTTTTAAACACTGGAGATACCCATTTTCCTCTTCTCACTATTTTTATCTCTTTATTTTGTATTTTTTACTTTAAAATACTATATTTTAATTTTCTTTATTAGTTACTCATGATTATCTCTGTATTTTTTTTTTTTTTTTTGAGTTGGAGTCTCACTCTGTCGCCCAGACTGGAGTGCAGTGGCCACTCCCGGTCACTGCAGCCTTGACCTACTGGGCTCTGGCGATCCTTCCGCCTCAGCCTTCCAAGTAGCTGGAACTACAGGTGCGCGCTAGCACACCCGGCTAATTTTTTGATTTATTGTAGAGATGAGGTCTCACCAAGTTGCCCAGGCGGGTCTCGAACCCGCGGGTTCAGGCAATCCACTCACCTCAGTCTCCCAAGGCACGGGAATATAGGCTGAGCCACTGAGCCTGTCTATCTCTGTATTTTTAATGGCACATAGAGTTTTAAGTCATCTTTTCTAATGCATGGT
>CAUYQG010226420.1:0-10997 GCA_963574415.1 Tarsius wallacei
GTGTAGGTTCACTCCTGATTCTCCGCGCTCATCTAACAATTTTCCTAGTTCTCTCTCGTTCATTCCCAACTATCTATGGCTCTTCAGGAAAGACATCGCCACATCTCCATTCCCATGGACCTTAGTTGCCAAAGTATGCAAATTTCTCTTTCTTCCGCCTTTCTTTGGCCAGTCTTTGTCTCTCATCTGATGTCAAAAATCCATCCATGCCTCCAAAAGAGAAAACTAGATGATGTGTCAGTTCTTCACTCTCCCCCTGCCTAGAGGCAGCTGGGCATGTGCCCTGAGTCTGGCTGCACACACAAGTCATGCATCCCCTAATCACTTCATGAAAGAGTATCCAGTTTGTACTCCCCACCTTAAACACAGCCAGACCCCAACAGTTGAGTGGCAGAAGCTACAGCTTCCATATGCACCTGCCAAGCTGTGCTGCTGTGGTGCCAACACTGGGCACAGAGGAACAAGCCCTTTCCCTAATCCTCTGTCTCCAGGCCTGGCGCAGAAGGAGTCAGAAAGAAAAACAAATGTGCAGGGAAACCTATCAGGCCTCTCCAGCCCAGCTCCCAGGTCTGAGGCAGGACCTCCTGGAGCAAGGAGATACACACAAGTGGACAAGAGGATGTTGATCCTTACATAGATATTGAACATTTTACTTTCTGAAAGGAGCCAACTTTGGAGAGACACACAAAGACTCCTCCAGTGAACACTGTGAACTACCACACTACAATTCCATTCTGGGTCTGCCAATTTTTTCACCAATGTCAACCTTAGTATCCTTCAAATATCTACCACAAATAAAATGGAACAAACGAAACCCTACCAAAAAATGTCTGGGAAATATCCCTGAAGCTCTGCATCCTCACATCTACAACCAGTTTCACTGTCCCAGCATCTGGTGATGTATTTAATTACATGTATGGTCTTGTCGATGTTGAGCCAGCCTTGAATCCCAGTGATAAGCCTACTAGGTCATGGTGGATGGTTTTTGAGATGCGGTTGTTTGATCCGATTTGCTGGACTCTTGTTGAGCATCTTTGCATCTATGTTCACCAAGGATGTTGGCCTGTAGTTCTCTTTCTTTGTTGGATCTGTACCCAGTTTGGGTATCAGTATGATGTTAGCTTCATAAAATGATTTGGAGAGAGTCCCGTCTTTCTCGATTGCCTGGAGTACTTTCAGTAGTATTGGTATCAGCTCTTCCTCATATGTTTTGTAAAATTCCACTCTAAATCCATCCTGTCCAGGGATTGTTTTCTTTGTAGATTGTATTCTTATGAGAAAGTTAATTTCTGGTGTTGTTATCGGTCTATTTAGGGTCTCAAACTCTTTTTTCAACCTCGGGAGGTTGTGTGATGACAGAAAGTCTTCCCTTTCATTTAGGTTTTTGAGTTTGCTTCCATAGAGGTGTGCAAAGTAATCTCTGATAATCTTTTGTATTTTGGGGAGGCCTGTTGTGACTTGATCTTTTGCATTTCTCTTTGTGTTTATCTGGGCTTTTTCTCTGTCTTTCTTGGCCTTTCTGGCTAGGGCCCTCTCAATCTTGTTTATCGTTTCAAAGAACCAGCTTTGTGGTTCATTGTTTGTTTCTATGGTATTTTTTTCTTCTATGTCCTCTATTTGGGCTTTTTCTTTGGTGATCAGAATTCTTCTGCTGAAGTTATTGTTTTGGTAATGTTGCCTTTCCAGCTCCCTTAGGTGATTTGTCAGACTGCTAATTTGTTATCTTTCTATTTTCTTGATTTGTGTTCCTAGAGATATAAATTCCCCCTCGTAGTACTGATTTCCGAGCATTCCAGAGATTTTGGTGAGATGTTTCTTCATTTTCCTTTGTTTCTAGGAAAGTTTGATTTCTGGTTTGATTTCTGTGTTGATGCAGGAGTTGTTCAGCATCATACTGTTTAGTGACCATGTCTTTGTGGGTTTGAGGGGAATTTTGTTGGTAGTGATATTTATTTTTATTCCACTGTGGTCTGAGAAGGTGTGTGGCAGTATTTCAATCTTGTGAAACTTGTTTATGCTTGATTTATGGCCAAGGATGTTGTTGGTCTTGGAGTACATTCCATTTGGTGATGAGTAGAATGTATATTCCTTGGTTTTTGGGTGGGGTGTTTTGTAGGAATCCATTTAATGCCTTTGGTCAAGCATCAAGTTGAGGTTCTGGATCTCCTTGTTGATTTTTTGCTTTGCTGATCTATCTAGGATTTGTATCTGCATATTTAGGTCCCCAGCTATGATAGTGTTAGAGACAATATCTTTTTTTTGTTTTATTAGTAGCTGCTTTATGAAAGTTGATACTCTTGTGTTGAGTGCATATATGTTTAGAAGAGATATTTCTTGGTGATTTATTGATCCTCTTGTCATTATGTAGTAGCCCTTTGCATCTTTTAAAAATTTTTGATAGCTTAAAGATTGCTTTGTCTGATATGAAGATTGTGACTCCTGCCTTCTTTTGTGATCTGGTCACCTGAAAATATGTTTTCCATCTTCTAACTTTAAGTCTGTATGCATCCTTTATCGTGAGATGTGTTTTGTAGACAGTAGATTGTAGTGTTCTGTCTTTTTATCCAATTTGCCATTCTATGTATTTTCTATGGTGTGTTAGTCCATTCACTTTCAGGCTGGTTATTGAGATGTGAGAGTTTATCTCTCTCATGAATTATTTGTTGTTTTTATTGTTGTCCACTTGTTTATTTGTTTGTTGGTTTTCTTTTGACTTTGGCATTGGTATGTGTGTGTGTTTGATTTTGGTATTGGTATATGTGTGTGCCTTCAATTTGCAGTCACGAGGTATGCTGTGTTGACTCCTGGTTTTCCTGGATTCTTGGGAAGAATGTGGTTTATCTTTTCTTTCTTTCTCTATTTTTAGTGCCTTCTTTGGGGTTTCTTTTAGAGCTGATCTGAAGGCAGTATAACCTCTTAGGGATTGACTGTCTGGGAATGACTTTAATTCTCCATCACTGGTGAAACTTAGCTTAGATGGGTGGGAAATTATTCGTTGGAATTGTTTATCTTTGAGAACTTTGAAGATTGACACCAGTCTCTTCTAGACTGCAGTGCTTCTGTAGGTAAGTCTGCCGCTCCTCTACTTGGTCTTCCCCAGTAGGTAGACTGACCTTTCTCTCCCTCTGCCTGTAGGAAGGTTTCTTTACTCCTACTTTGTGTAAGTGAATTACCAGGTGTCTAGGAGTTGGTCTTCTCATTTCTTGTGTTGCAGGGGTTCTCTGAATCTCTTGTGTTTGAATGGTCATATCTGTGATGAGATGAGGGAAGTTTTCTTGGATAATTTTGTGCAATGTTTGTTCCAGGGTGGTCTCTGTCTCCCTATCTGCCTCAGGAATGTCGATCTGATGTAAGTTCAGCCTCCTGATATAACTGCACATCTCTTGAAGACTTTGTTCTGTCTTTTGAGCTTCCTTTCTATGTTTTTTACATTTTGGGTTAGTTCCATATTTTGGTCCTCAAGCTCTGAGATTCTATCTTCTGCTTGGTTAATTCTGCTTCTAATGCTTGTCAGTTTGTTGTTTATCATTGACTTTACTGTATTCTTTATTGCCATCACCTCAGTTATCAACTCCTTCATTCTTTCCTCTTGTCTCTCCTCATTTCTATTCATTCTTTCTCTTCATATCTTGATATTTGAGTTTGTGGCTTGAGACCAGTTTTTCTAGGGGCTCTTCGTTGTTTGGGTTCCCAAGTCTGTGTTCTCAGGCAGTGTCTTCTTAGGAGTCTGGGGGGTAACTGTGTTCTTCCTTTGGTTTTCTTCATTTGTTATGGTCTCCCCCCTTTTTTCCACCCTCTATAATTCCATTGCTCAGTGATAGGGAGATAGGTGTCACTTCTGTTTGCTCAAACCCCCGTTCTTCCTTGTATAGATCCTCTGGATTTGTTCAGTTTTGAAGCCAGAGTGAGGGTATGGGTCTGTGCTCCCTTTTTTTGCAGTTTTGAGATTTGTAAGGTGTAATGGAGTGAGCTATGGTTTATAAGTGATTTGAAGATCACAGTATCCACTGACTAGTGGGTGGGGACCCTCGAACCTACTTGCCTCCACCTTACAATCTATCGATGTGGCGGGGGTTTATGTATGACCCTGAAACCAAAATCAGAGAAGAAAAAGAAAAAGAGCAGAGGAAGAAAGAAGGAAGATGAAAAGGAGATGAAGAGAAAGAAGGAGAAGAAGGAAAACAGACAGGCACACAAATAGATAAACAAACAGTTAAAGAGTACAACAAAGCAAAAACAAACAACAAAATCAAAGATGTACTCTCCCTAAAAAAACAAAACCCCTCCTCTTGTGGTCATTTCTGGAACTTCAGATTCCTCCACCTCCCCCCTCCTCTTTTTTTAAATGGCATGTCCCTAGTGTGCCACCAGATTGACCAGATGGCCCACAGACTGCATGGAGGAAGGGAGGCGCCTCCACAACTCGCCTCAACACTGTGCTCCCACTCTGACTACACATGTCCATGCCTGACACAGTGTGGGATGTGGGACTTCTGCCTCTCCAGTATGGTGCATTTGGACTATCCTCTCTGGGCAAAAAATGATGATCCCAGAGGGGTGCAGAGATCATTGAATGCAGGCTGCCCAGAATCAGGGGAGCTAGAGAACGTCCCCATCAGGCCTGGGACAGAGAACACGGTGCCACAATGGTATCCATCGGTGTCTCATCCTCTGGCGGGGCTCAGCTTCAGATCTCCTCCCTGCCTTCTCTGCATCCCTTCTGGCAGTGCCAGGCATTGGCTGCAGGTAGTGGGGTGAGCTGGGTGCCAGGTATCAAGAAGCTGTTGATCTCCACTGCCTTTTCCCGAGAGGTTCCCTGGGAATATCAGATCCTTCTGTGTGTGACAGGTGCCAAATTCAGAGCAGCAGCGAATTGTGACTGGTTCTACAGCGGGGCCTAGGGCACTTGATCCCTTGTCTCCCCTCAGTTGGATATTCGCTCACCCACTTGTATATACAGACGGAACCAGATCAGTCCTGTGAGCACTCATCTGTGCAGAGGTTCTCACACTCTTACCAGTTTCATTGCCAATTATGTAAAATGTGAGCAGCCTGAGCAGTATAGTGAACCCTGTCTCTACTAAGAATAAAAATAAACAGGCCAGGCATGGTGGCACATGCCTGTAGTTCCAGATCCTGGGAAGGCTGAGTAGGGAGGATTGCCTGAGCCTAGGAGTTTGAGACTGCAGCGAGCCATGAACACACCCCGGTACAACTGCCTAGGTGATATAGCAAGAACGCCCCACCCCCCACTGCCAACTTTCAAAATAAAAATAAATAAATAAATAAAACCTGACCCAATGTGAAACATTGGATTTGGGAGGGACCCAAAGACAAGAGAAAGCAGGGAACACCTTCTCAGAGGTTCCCTGCACAGAAGAAGGACAAGGTGTGCCCATGTCAGAGCCACTCCTTCCCCACTGTTGATGCCATAATGGTTTTTAGGCAACAGCATCAGGTAAGTGTGCACCTTGAAATGAAGGTATTTTCTTGGGCAATTCATTCTTATGAGAAATTAGAGTAATGCAGCAATATTGAGCAGCCCAGCAACTATTTTATGTTAACAGGAGAGCATGAAATCTCATCCTTCACTAATTTACTCTTACTTGCAGTAACTACCCATTATCCCTGGACTGCAGCAACACATTTTACCAACTCATTTCAAAATGAATTTTATTAGCCTGAAGCAGTCTCCTCATGATTAATGAGCTAACGTCACTCAAGTATTCGTGCTACTGGTGAGAACCATTATAAAAACACAAAGTTTTAAAGGGAAGCCAACTATGTTCTTCTTCAAAAAATTAAGTGCACAAAATCAGATTTTTAAATAACCTTGCCAATCACACATCTATGTAACTGCAATGTTTAGAAAAAAGAAAGGAAACCAGGAGGGACAAGCTCATCTAATGGGAAGTCCAATGAGGGCTTCTCACCTCCTCGGGGAAGCCCTCCATGACCCCTTCAGGTGTTGCCTAGTGCCCTCTGCTTTGTGGACTTCCGGGCACTGACTCTTTCCCCTGCAACCCTGACTCCTACTTGTGCTGTGATGACCTGTTTAGCACATGGAGACAACTCCTTCCCAACTTTGACTACACAATGGAATCACCTTGGGAGCTTTAAAAACTGTGGATGCCTGAGTGTTCCTTGCTGTTCTGATCCAGTGTGGCCTGGGCATTAGTACTTTAAAGGTTCCCCTTGTGATTCTAATGTTCAGCCAGGCCTGAGAGCCGTCCTAGTTCATTGCTCCCTCTTGAGTCTGCACAGAACCACCTGGAAGGCTTGTGAAAACACACTGCCGGTGTCACCCCAGAGCTTCTGATGGAATAGGTCTGACCTTTCTAATAATAGTGATGCTATTGATGCAGGCCCCACACTTTGAGAACTCATGTTCTAGATTATGTTGATTCTAGAGGGCAAAGCCCTCCCTGTGGCTCCTCTGTGTGTCCCCAGAGTCTAACAGAGTAGGCCCCAAAACAGTCTGCAGAAGGAATGATTGACCAGCTCCCACATTCTCTCATAGCATTTGCTTTGCCAAGACTGCAACTGCCCCACAAGCTACTGTTGGGGGTTGTTCAGTAGCTGTTTTTTTTAGAAATGGAGTCTTGCTACGTGGCTCGGGCTGATTTCGAACCTCTGGGCTCAAGCAGTTCTCCTGCCTCAGCCTCGCAAGTAGCTGACATTACAGGCATAAGCCACAGCACCCAGCTTTGGGTCTGTTCATAGAACCTTGCTCTCAAAGCTCTCGTCTTATCTCTGAATCTCCAGCCCCTGGAAGATGGGGAAGGACTCAAAATTTGCTGAATGAAAGAGCCATGAATATTATGGCGATAACCTCCCCATTTATGGAGCATGTTATCCTATCAGGCGTGTGTCCACAAACAAGCAACACATTAAAGCATCTTTGTGCCCAGTGTCTTGCTAGAGTTTGGGAGAAATACAAAGGCAAGGAAAGGGAGACTGCTTCAATTGCTCCCCATGTCCCAAGTCTGACTCTCTCTCTCTCTCTCTCTCTCTCTCTCTCTCTCTCTGTCTCTCTCTCTCTCTCTCTCTCTCTCTCTCTCTCTCTCTCTCTCTCTCTCTCTCACACACACACACACACACACACACACACACATTGCAATGAATCTTTTCTCTGAATTCCATCAGGGTCTGTATCTCACTGCCCTTTCCCGTCTTTGCTTAACATTGGAGTCCTTCCCTCTGTCTCTTAAGGTCCTCACGCACATAAAGTGCCAGCATCCATGTGCCTTCTCTTACCAACCCTCCTTTCCAGTCCACCCACCAAGATATAACCTTCTTGAAGGCAGGACCCAAGTTCCATTTCATCTTGTAGGTGCAAAGAACATAGCACATTATTTTGTACACAATAAACACTCAATAATTACTGAGTTCATGAATGGGGAGCAAGACCATACCATGAGTACCTACTGTGCACCTGCCCAGAATGGGTATTAAGACACATTTACTTACTTCCCACAATCCAATGACAGCACCAGGACACGGATGAACCCTTCTGTGACCTCTGTCTGCCCTGACCCTCTTACTGAAACTTTCAAAGCCATATTCTAAAGGGAGAAGATAGTGCTGTCCTGACACACTAGCTCTAGGGATCCAGCCTCCCAGAAGGCATCACCATGCTGTGATAGACCAAGCCATATAGAATGGTGTTCCAGGAAGGGCTCCAACCAGCAGCTGTGGCCGATTTCTGAGCCAATAGCCACCATAAACTGCCAGCCTTGGGGAGTGCTCCATCAGGCCAGGAGAAGTCATGGCTTCCCCACTAGGAGAAACCTCCAGCAAGGATTACCCAGCTAAACCCAGGCACTACAGAAAACCCTGAGAAATAAGGCAGCATCATAGCCAGAGAACTTCAGGACACTGATACACAGAACTCTACCCTGAAAGTCAGAAAATTGATCATCCAAAAGCAAGCAAGTAGTACTTTCTGAGCATCTACCCTAATGGACTGGCTCTACTCCAGACTGCTCAGTCTCATCTGCTCTCAGACATGGGTTCCTGGACACACTTTCAATGCTTCTCAGCCAAAATTGTTCCAGTGATGGCTCCTTCCAAGGTCTATTGCCATGACATCGAAGCTGCTCACACAACAGGTGCCAAAAGAAGAGCCCTCATGTATGGACTCTGGAAGACTTTCACAGTGTGATCCCTGACAGAAGAGACCCCACCCATAGCAGAGTATTTTGGGGACATCTATGACACAGAAACCTACCCTGGCTGTCAGAAAACTGATCAGCCAGAAGCAAACAAGCAGCACTTCCTGAGCATTTGCCCTAGTGGAGACAGCACTACCCGAAACAGCTCAGTCACATCTGCTTCCAGACTTGGGCTTTTGGACGGTGTCCCTCAGTCCCTTACTACACTTCTCCGCTCCGGCTGCTCCAGTGACCGTCCCTGCTGTTCCCTTAGTCACTAAGTCACTATAATATGGGCACTGCATCCACTGTGTTCCTTGAATTTAAAACCTCCACACACAGGCCCTGGAAGCCTTTCCCAGTGTGATCCCGGACAGAAGTGATCCCACCCACAGCCGAGGAATTTGGGCAAACTTGTCAAACAGAACTATACCCTGACAGTCAGAAAAATGGTCAACCAAAAAGCAAACAAGCAGCACTCAATAAGCACCTACCCTATTGGACACAGCAATACCTTAGACTGCTTAGTCACATCTGCTTCAGTCATGGGCTCTCAGATGACGTCCCTCATCCCTTGCTATGCTTCTCAGCTAGAGTTGCTCCAAAATGGCTCCTGTTATTCCCTAGTCACCACAACATGGAAGCTTCATCCACTGTTGTCCCTAAAACAAGAGACTCCATGCACGGGCTCTGGAAGTTGTTCTCACTGTGGTCTGTGATCGAAGAACCCTCATGCCCACAACAGGACTTGGGTTACATCCGTTACACAGATCTATATACTCTGAAGGTCAGAAGCCTGATCAACCAAAAGCAAACGAGCAGCACTTTCTGAACATCTGTCCTACTGGACCAGTACTACCCTACACTGCTCAGTTACATCTGCTCATGGACACGAGCCCTAGATCTCTTGCTATGCTTCTCACATGGACATCCCCCTACATCCCAGGCAGAAGAGCTACAATTTGAAAGACTGAGACGATACCCAGTACTGACAAAGATGCGGAGGCACTAAAACTCTTCTGTGCTGATGGTGGGAATGTAAAATGGTACACCAGGTGGTAGGCAAAATAATACACCCACCCCCAAAACTAAAATACAACTAAGAAATTAAAGCTGAACAGAGTAGAGCGAAACAGTCCATTTCTCTCAGTAGTTCTTCTATAAAAACTGTTAATCTCACCTAGAAGATTAGGGATATGTGGACATTAATGGACCATTATTCAGAAACAGTTATTCCTTAGAAAAAACTACTTGACGAAAATAAAATAAAATGGACATTAATGGACCATTATTCAGAAACAGTTATTCCATAGAAAAACTTCTTGATGAAAATGAAATCGAATGAAGTAGAAATTTAGGTGGGTGAGGCAAAGGAAAAGGAGAGCAAGAACATGTTTGCAGTGAGAAAACTACAATTAGAATTAGAAAATTTTGAAAGACAGCGTTTGGCCTGAAGATGTAGCTAAAAATGTTTAAATAATATTGGTTATCGGGCTAATGAAAATGATCACTTAAATTTTGTTCATGACACATATCTCCACTGGAGGAAAGATTACCCAGGTGAAAGGAAATCTTCCCCTGAAGGCTGTCATATCATTTCACCACCCATCGTCACCCCTGTCTGGTGCTCAAGAAAACTGAACCCATAGAATTAATAGGGACCTAACAGCAAAATCTCCAGACAATGCAGTTTCCATCTCTAGCTGGTGTAGTGCTGAAAATTCATGCCTGGGTTTGAAGGAAGAGACTCTAGAGGAATCCCATGGCCGGGACTCATCCTGCAGGCCCTGAAGCAGGTGCCGGGTAATTGGCCCTGTCAGGTAAGGACATCTACAGCCAACACCAGTTCTCTCACATCAAACCAAGAACAAATAGGCAGAACCAGCCCAAAGACACTGGAACTGCCACCAGATTTAGGGCACCAGTCCCATTAATCAACCAGTACTTGTTGGGCAGAATTAACAGGTATTTTCTGTGAACAAAGCACTAGGAAGATGTGACACCAGCCCTGGGGGGAGACGTCCAGACTCAACCTCACACAGCCCACTGAATCCCAACTCAGCAGATCCTAGCCAGCAGGGCGGGATTCCTCAAGCCACACTAACACCTCCCCTGTGAGATGCTGAGCTGGTTAATATGGCTCTCTCCTCCCACAGTTATGGTCCCATGTTTTTCTTATATTATGCTTCTTGTCTTAGTCCGCTGTCAGTAGCTATACCAGAATAGTACAGAGGAGGTTACTTATAATCTACAGAAATTTATTTGGTTCGCCATTCTGGGGGCTGAGATGTCCAAGAGCATGGGACCGGCATCTGCTTGACATATGGTAAGCGTGTTCTTGCCGCATCCAAATATGGCAGAAGGACAAGCAAGCACATGATGCAGAGAAAGCAGATGGAGACCCAACTTGTCTTTTTGTCAGAAACCCATTCCCCCAATAACCAACCCACACTTGTGATAACCCATCCATAAGGGCAGAGCCCTCATGTATAATCACCTCTTAAGGGTCCTAACGACAATTAAAGTTCAGCATGAGTGTTGGAGGGGACATTCAAACTGTAGCACTTTTCCTCAGTAAGAGCTTAATTCCTCTGAAGTCAAGGCCACCTCTCCTCCATGGTCAGCTACCGGTCCCCAGGACAACAAACTGTGTGAGGACTCCACTAGTCACAGCCCCAGTGCATTCCTTCACCTCCGTTGAGGAGAGCAAAAGCAGCTTCTCCCTTCGACAGCCTAGTGATCTGGGCCTGCTCTGCCTCATTGTAGGGGTGCCCATTTTCTCAAAGTGGCTTTCCATTTCCACCAACCTCGCTCATGCAGAAGAGATCCAAGCTGTACTCTCAG
>CAUYQG010226422.1:0-15232 GCA_963574415.1 Tarsius wallacei
GGAGTCTCACTCTGTCGCCCAGACTGGAATGCAGTGGCAGCTCCCAGCTCCCAGCCACTGCAGCCTTGACCTGGTGGGCTCTGGAGATCCTTCCGCCTCAGCCTTCCAAGTAGCTGGAACTCCAGGCGTGCGCTACCACGCCTGGCTAATTTTTGATTTATTGTAGAGATGAGGTCTCGCCAAGTTGCCCAGGTGGGTCCCGAATCCGCGGGCTCAGGCAATCCACTCACCTCGGCCTCCCAAAGTGCTGGGATTACAGGCTGAGCCACCGAACCTGGCATAAACATTTTTTTTTTTTGGAGTTGGAGTCTTACTCTGTCGCCCAGACTGGAGTGCAGTCACTGCAGCCTCGACCTGCTGGGCTCCGATGATCCTTCTGCCTCAGCCTTCCAAGTAGCTGAAACTACAGGCATGTGCTACCACGCCCAGCTAATTTTTGATTTATTGTAGAGATGAAGTCTCGCCAAGTTGCCCAGACAGGTCTCGAACCCGCGGGCTCAGGCAATCCACTCACCTCAGCCTCCCAAGGCGTGGGATTACAGGCTGAGCCACCGAGCCTGGCTGGCATAAACATTCTTAACCTTCTACGATTGTTTGGCTTTATTCCAAATGCCAAGATAAGAATGCACTTCTTCGATACCTCTGACAATCCACACCTTCACATTTATTTTGGTTTCTTTAATGGACCACTATTAGATTTATGTTGTCTGTTATAAATCATCTTAGGACCTATTGGTACATTCAAGCTTCCTGTTAAGATAGAATCAATCCATTCCACTGGTTTACAAAGCTTTTGAAGTAGCAGAAAATCTGAAGTGATGTCCTGAATTTCTTAGTTGAAAATAATAATTTTGTTTCATAATATTTAAACTCAATGTTTTTATCCTTAAAAGATGTCATGAATCAATTTTTTTTTTTAAGCAATGGTGCAGCAGATGTTTGAATTACAAATCTACTGTCTGAATTCATTATACACCGAACATTCTCACTGGTGGTCTGTAATTGATGCACACTGAGATAATATTTAGGTCTGCAAGAACACAAGGTCTGTTTTTAGGGGTGTGTGTCCTAATTTAGCCACCATCAGAGTCAACACTAGAAGGACATGAAGCTTCTAGTCACGTCTGTCTCCAGAAAACCTCAAAGTACAAGTCTTTAGTAGTGGTTTGATGACATTTTCAACAAATAACAACTATCCAGTAAGAGGCAGAAATGTATTTAGGTAGAGAGCTGAATATAAGAAGATGGATGTAATAATCACATTCCAGCTTACACTAAGAAAATTTTTTAAAAAGTTATTTTGTCAACAAGTATAATATTTATAAAAAGGCCACTAATATTAAAGTAAGAAAACTAGGAAGATATGGAAGTGAAAAGGGAAGAAGAGAGAGGGAGAGGTGAACAAATACTATCATATTACTAGGCATTTCATACATGTTATTTCTTGTGAGGCCCATGCCACCCTATGCAGGAGCTGTAACTGCCCCACTTTGCAGAAGACAGAACTGACACTCAGCCTGGTAAAATAGTCTGTCCCAAGTCCACATCCCTAATAACAGTGCAGCTCAGTTTCTAAGCCAGGCCTGCTACTCCAAAGTCATGGTTCTCTTGTTACACAAATTATCATAGAAAGAATCTAATAGAAGAAAAGCCTATAATATGCTTGGTCTATTTTTGCTGATGAAAATGTCAGCTATAAGCTGCCATGACAAGAGAGTCATCATGGCTCTGACTTACTTCAAGGAGGAATCCCCGACACCAATGCAGCCTCGTAAGCTGAGCTTCCTCAGGAATCCACCGCATCGCTTTGAGATATTTTCCACCACTCGGCCCTTTAATCAAGAAAGTTGGGAAAAAATGTCATTTTTGCGTGCTGCTCATGTAACAGCAAAATTTGAAATTGAGGAACCAAATATACTTTTCCAAGTGTAATAAAAGATATTTTGGAACATTCCACCAGCACCTCAGTTCTATCCCTAATGCATAAAGGGGCTGCAAGCATTGACAGATGTTCTCAAAGCATTAAGTATTCTTGTTAAAAAACAAAACCTAAAACCTGTGCACTGTCTTTCGAAAGCCTTAGCCCTGGGGTTAGGCCTCCCCTACCCAGGGCTCACAGCTACTCCACCAATCAGAAGTCTCTCTGAAGTCAGCAGTGGGAACGGGCCACTGAGCAGAGTAAGACAACGTTGCTTTAAATAGAAATCCTACTTCATCTACACATTACCACTCTAAAAGTATTAAAAAGTATTGCAAAAGTTCCCCTCATCCTCCTAGTAGTCTTCTTTTTAAACACATTTGCTTTTAAAAATGATCCTCTGCTGAGGACTGGCAGAGATATTAGAGGAGGAAAAAAAGAAAACGAACACTGATTAAGCACTTCCACTTCGCAAAAAAATGTCCTCTCTTCTATTTTAATTCACTTAAAAAAAAGAAAGGGAGAGATGGTGATGAGCGTCTTGTTATGTTGCCCAGGCTGGCCTTGAACTCTAGGGCTCAAGTGAGCCTCCTATCTCAGCCTCCTGAGCAGCTGGGACCACAGACACGTGCAATTTTAACCCTTTCCTGTATCTACTACGGCTCACTTAACAGTCACAAAAACCTCATGGGCTCTTCACAATGGAGGTAAAGAAGAGTATATCTGGAGCACAGGAGACCCCTGAGGGTGTCCCTCAATATTACTATGCCTTGTGATTAAGTTCAATGGCAAACTACAACAACCCAATCCAAGCAGGACTATTAACGGCCCAGGCCTTTCAGGGATGAAGGTCTGGTCGCTCCACCAGGTGAAGAACCATGGTCAGCTGCAGTGCTTGCTGAAGGCAAAGGGAATACAGAACGCGTAGCAGGAGAAGACAGAGATAGACACCAGCTATGACTTCCACTCCATGAGGGAGAAAAAAATTAAAAAGGTGCCATTTGTTTTGAATACTATTATTTGCACTTTATAAAACAGCAATCTTGGCACTGAAGAGTGAGCCCTATGAATTCACTAGGATACATCAAACCATAGTATCCCAAGATGGGGCTCACACACATTGCTACCTGGCTAACATTGCAAATAAGTTGAAAATCTAAACTTTGATACTGCTAGCACTTATGTAATGCTTTATTGAGACTATCTAAGTTAATAATTATTTTCTGAAGCAAAATTCCAGACAAGTGTAAAATAAATCTTTGTCACCAGGGGGAAAAAAAAGAGTATGACTTGGAAACCCTAGATAAGTACTTAAATATCTAATAAGCAGAACCCCTCCCCCTAAAAAACCCCAAACAAAACAAAAAACCTCAACACCAATGTCTACAAATGGAACACTTGATATATTTTTCTCCATTTCAAGTAAATAACATTTATATAAACTCTCTATTCCTTCTTTCTTTGGGCAAAAGTTTTTGTACTGGAATAAAAAAAAATTACATACGCAATTTTCTGCTCCACTGTTTCCAACTAAGAGAGAGAAAAAAAAGCAAATCCATTCCAAATACAATATTCAAGCCAATGACTCTGTATCTTACCTATTAGACAATATGTTGTAGGCGTGTACTTTAGAATAAGGGACTTTAGAGAAAAATAAGCCCTGAGATGGGCTTAAAAGACCCTTCGAGTTATGACTTTTAAATTAACATACTACTTGGTTATTTCCCATTTTTAGTTTAGCATAATCGTTAATAATTATGGAGACAAAAAAGTCTCCAGTTTTTAAAGGCATGGAAAATGCCAGAACTTCAGGGAGACCACACATACTCAGGAAAGCATGGTGTTGAAGGCAAGGCACTCTATACACTTGTCACCGTGATGCTTCACTCAGCCTTTTGTTTGAATCTCACCAGTCATGCAACCCACCATTCCAGGTACCCAATCTCTCCTCTTAGAAGGTGAGTGACCTTGAGTAAGTTACTCCACCTTTTCTGTGCCTCAGTTTCTTCAATATGATGTTTTTGAAAGAATTAAATGTATTACTATACGTAAAGTGCTTAGAGCAGTGCCAGGCACACAGTAAATATTATGACTGTGCTAATCTTGATCCTTGGCACCTTCTCTGCTCTCTCAACATATCCATAAAAATCACCATTTCCTTTCTTTTTTTTTTTTGAGTTGGAGTCTCACTCTGTCACCCAGGCTGGAGTGCCGTGGCTGCTCCCGGCCACCGCAGCCTCAACCTGCTGGGCTCTGGCGATCCTTCTGCCTCAGCCTTCCAAGTAGCTGGAACTACAGGCACATGCTACCACGCCCGGCTAATTTTTTGATTTATTGTAGAGATGAGGTCTCGCTTGCCCAGGCGGGTCTCGAACCCGCGGGCTCAGGCAATCCACTCACCTCAGCCTCCCAAAGGTGCGGGATTACAGGCTGAGCCACCAAGCCTGGCAAGAAGACTGTTTTAAAGTTAGAATTTACTTATATCATGGTATTAAACATTTTTAGGTAAAATAACCCCATTCTCTTAAAAATTAGATGAAATCATGAAAAGCGCGCGCTACCACGCCCAGCTATTAAAATACACTAAAGTGAACTGTAGTAAACTAAATTATTCTGGGAGAACCTTTGCTAGCTTGAAAGCATTGGGGCTAGACACAGTGGTTCATGTCTATAATCCTAGCACTTCGGGAGGCTGAGGTAGGAGAATTGCTTGAGCCCAGGAATTTGAGACAAGCCTGGGCAACATAGCAAAACCTTGTCTCTACAAGAAATAAAAAAATATTAGCTGGATGTGGTGGTGCACACCTGTAGTTTTAGCTACTCAGGAGGCTGACACAGGAAGATCTCTTAAGCCCAGGAGTTTGAGGCTGCAGTGAGCTGTGATTGTGCCACCGTACTCCAGTGCAGGCAACACAGTGAGACCCTGACTCAAACAAACAAAAAAATTAGTATCGAGCTGGTATATGCCTGTAGTCACAGCTATTAAGGAGACTAAGGCAGGAAGATTGCTTGAGCCCAGGAGTTTGAGGCTGTAGTGCATGATGAACTTACCTGTGAATAACCACTGCACTCTGACCAGTGAGACCCTGTCTCAAAAAAAAGAAAAAGAAAATTAGTATGATAAATTAGAGAGTTAGAGGAAAACAGTATAAGACTTTGAAGAGTTAATAATTTAAAGTAGGATAAAGATGAATCCTCAGGTTTTATTGCCATAAATAACCTTGAGTTGAAACACTGTGGCCCGTATAGCCACAAGAGATTTTCAAAGGTCATTTGGCCCTGTGGATTTAGACCCCTACTATTTTGCCAAGTGGCAACACAGAAGGTTATCTAGCCTAACAGTGTGTTGCAATCTGGGTGGATTTCCTGTATTATAAGTTTGCTTCGTCCATTTGAAACCTTTCTTTCTTTTTTTTGAGTCAGAGTTTCACTCTGTCTCCCAGGCTGCAGGGCAGTTGAACACTCACGGTCACTGTAGCCTCAACCTGATGGGTGTGGGCTGTCCTTCTCTCTCAGCCTTCTGAGTAGTTGGAACTACAGGCATGTGCCACCACACCTGACTGACTTTTGATTTATTGTAGAGACAAGGTCTCGCCAAGTTGCCCAGGCTGGTCTTGAACCCTGAGGTTCAGGCAATCCTCTTGCCTCTGCTTCCCAAAGTACTGGGATTGTAGATGTGAGCCACTGCTCCTGGCCTCATTTGAAACGTTTTCTGTTTCTTTGTTTGGATTTGATTACATTATCCCATTTCTCCTCCCCCATTATCGTTATTTTTCTCTATATGTACAACCTTTTTTCCTCACCGTTGAAAATAATTCCAAGTGTAATCTTTTTGCCCTGGTGGAGATAGTGAGGGGGTCTGAGTAACCTACAACTATTGTAAAAAGATTTTATTTAAGGGATCACACAGTGTCTGAAAATTATATATTCATGTTTGGAGTGTTAAAACAGATGCTTTGACATAAGTATATTGTAAGTCTATGATAATAAATAATGGTTAATTCTCATGTACTTTGGTTAGTAATTAGCACAATCCTATTTTTTAGTAAGCATGTAATTTCTAAATTTATCTTTTATTGCTATAGTAACATCCCATTTATCTCCAAGTCTAACTGTCATCAGTTTTGTCTTGTTTTGAAACAGTATTAAAACATTTATAACATCAACCTCTGTCCTGGTCATGTTCTTTATGCTATCATTATCATTGTTTTTGTTGTTGTATGATAGTTTTGCTGCTACTTATTTAGTATTTAGTATGTGTTAGTCTTTTCTTACATTTTAAAATTTAATTTTCAAAAAAATCTTGAGAGGTACATTTGAATATTCTTATTTTACAGATAAAAAGCAATCAAGGCTAAAAGAGGTTATGTAATCTACATAAGGTCATGTCACTAGTAAGTGACAGAGCAAGGATTTAAAACTAAACTACTCCATACCAGAGTCTTCCTAATACTAATGCTGTTCTGCCTCTTATGTAACATATATCTGTACTTGGATATCTAGTTTTCTTAGTCCACAGATGATTTAGAAGTACCAAATACTTTGTGCATTGTTAGTTGTGAGTGTGTGTATATGTTTATATTGAGAGGGAGGAGTGGGGGTGGACTCAGACACTGAGGGAAGCAGAGACACTTAAAACACTAAGACACATAAATGCATTATTGCTTAGTACAGTATTGCTTATTACTTTCAGTTTTCAAATGTAGACCTTAAGTTATCAAGCATTTCATATGTTCTTTCCTGTCTTTGTTTAAGAGAGCATGAGAAGTAGAAAGATTTAGGAGTTCCATTAAATTTTCATAAAAGGTAGGTGTTTGTTCTGGAAAGTATAAACTTCACTTACTTAGAAAAATCAACTTCTGTCTTGGACCTACTTGGCGGCAGCATGGCTAAATGCACCAAGAAGGTTGGAATCGTCAGTAAATACGGGATCTACTATGGTGCCTCCCTTGGACAATGATGAAGATGGAAATCAGCCAGCATGCGAAGTACACTTGTTCCTTCTGTGGCAAAACCAAGATGAAGAGACAAACTGTGGGCATCTGACACTGTGGTTCCTGCATGAAAACAGTAGAGCCTAGTCCTGTAATACTACTTCTGTCCCAGTAAAGTCTGTCGTCAGAAGACAGAAGGATTGAAAGACCAGTAGGAGCTCCACCATCTGAGATATCACTAACTTATAATAAATGGGCTAATTTACGTAACAACAACAAAAAGTCAACTTATATGGAATACTTCATTCTTCCTTGGTCCTGGGCAAATACATTGCTGTTATATTTTTAAGGAATATTAAGTTTTAAATTCAGGAGTAATTGTTACTTAAATCTTTTAGCAGTCAAGAAACTACGATGTAAGTGTATACAAGTTATATTTTTAGACTGGGCATGGTGGCTCATGCCTCTAATCCCAGCACTCTGGGAGGCTGAGCTGGGAGTATTGCTTGAGCCCTGGAGTTTGAGACCAGTCTAGGCAACATAGTGAGACCTCATCTCTACAAAAAAATAGAACACTAGCTGGGTGTGGTAGCAAGCAATTGTAGTCCCAGCTACTTGGAAGGCTGAGGCAGAAGGATTGCCTGAACTCAGGAGCTGTGGTGAGCTGAGATCATGCCACTGCCCTCCAGCCTGGGTGACAGAGTGAGATCCCGACTCAAAAAAAAAAAAAAAAAAATGTTGACTTTTGAGATATTGAGTAGGACAGATACTTTTTAATATGTGTGACATGACTAAATTTCACTTTTTACTGCTTATATTCTTCATGATAACTTTAGCAAACTTACTTTTTGCAGAATGGTGGCAGAACTGGGCTTTGTATTTGTTATTGCTGCTATAACTAATTGCCACAAATTTAATGGCTTGAAACAACATAGACTTTCTGTTTTATAATTCTGAAAGTCAGAAGTCCGACAGAGGTCTTACTTGGTTGCGTTCCTTCTGCAGACTCTAGGGAAGAATTGGTTTTCTTGCCTTTTCCAGCTTGTATAGGCTGTATGTGCACCTTCACTTCTGGTCTTTCTCTATGTTCAAAGCCAGCAGCCTAGTATCTTCAAATCTCTGTCTATAATACTACCTCTTCTGCCTCCCCCTTTCACTTATAAGGACCCTTGTGTTTACATTGGGCTCACCCAGATAATCCAGGATAATCTCCTCATTTCAAGGTCAGCTAATTAGTAACCTTAATTCCATCTGCTACTTTAAAATTTTCCCTTGATCAGTAACAACAATGTTTTCGCATTTTGGGGGCAGGTGGCATTCTGCTTGTCACAGGCTCCTTAATTTAGTAAAATGTTTGAGCTTTGTAGGCCTTTCTGTGAAGTGAGATTAATATTTACTGTTTACAAGACTGGGTGCAGTGGCTCACTTCTGTAATCCTAGCACTTTGGGAGGTAGAGGTGAGAGGATTGCCTGAGCCCTGGGCAACTTGGTGAGACCTCATCTCTACAAAAAATAAAAAAATTAGCTGAGCATGGTGGCACATGCCTGTGATTCCAGCTGCTTGGAAGACTGAGGCGAAAGGATCGCCTGAGCCCAGCAGGTTGATGCTGGGATGGCCGTGAGCATGCCACTGCACTCCAGCCTGGGGCGACGGAGTGAGACTCCAAAAAAAAAAAAAATTTTTTTTTACTCTTTACCATGAATAAATTTTGTGAAGATAGAAATTATATGCTAATACAGACATGCTATGCATAGAATACATTCAATTTATAGATGCTTTCTTCTTGATTTTATCTGCTAGGTAGATGCTTGGTAGGGGCTAGGTAATATCCAGAGTAACCATTGGACTTGGTAAACTCCAGTCTGAATACCTGACTCTTCTAAAGTCAGGTTTTTGTTTTAGAATTCAGCCTTTCCAGACCTTTGCATGATTAGAATAGTGATGACTTATAGCACGATATTGAAAAAAGATGGATGAGTGCTGCATAACTCTATTTTATGATTTAAATCTGTCTTAATCTAGAAGATACAGCTCACTTTTTAAGCTGGCAGCTTTTCTACAATGATTTTCTAAAGGGTTGCTGTAGAACATAATGCAGGGGAATCTTGAGTAATTGCACTTTTAGATTACACTTATGATTATTTTGTGTGTGCTTAGTTGGTATTTTTTGAAGCTAGTGTTGTCATTTCTTAATTTTTCTTTGAGCCACATTTTTACTTGCTTAACTCAGTCTTTCTAAGCTCTCAAAATCATGGCACTGTGAGGCAAGATTCATAGAGTGAAGGAGTATATGTGGAAATGGGCTGTCAGAAAACCCTTGCCGAAGGGAATTTTAGGGACAGGCATATGTCCTCTATATTGTTTCTATTTCTAGATTAGAATTTGGGATACACTACTGTAGAATACATTTAGTGAAAAATTTGCTATGAAAACATTCACAAGATCATCTTGTAGCTCTGATGGATGGAAAGAGTAGTCCACTGATTCTTACTACAAATCCAAGTAAATAGTTGAGATTTTCTCAGTTATGGGTTGGAAAAAATTGTTTATCTTTGTAGATTACATTTGTGTATCTTTGCATACACAATTGCTGATTGAATATAATTTAAGTTAGAATGTGTCTAAAGATTGAGCTGTCGCCAGTGATTTGGTTCTTGTAGCGTAACAGAATTCTGTTATTCTAGGATATCATTCCTGATTCTGCACCTTCTCTCTTTGTACTATGCAGTTCTTATTTCTAGCATATCCCCTGTGACACTCTAATAACAGGTTATAAGTACTGGACAAATATTTATTTTCACAAATGCGTTATTACAAAATCAGTTTACAGAGTCTTGAGTGATACATTTATGCTTTTAGTTTGTTTTACATATATTAAATATTTTGTACAATGTTTGACCTGCTGGGCTTAGGTGATCCTTCTGCCTCAGTCTTTCGAGTAGCTGAAACTACAGACGCAGGCCACCACGCCCGGCTAGTTTTTTTTGTGTGTGTGATATATTGTAGAGATGAGGTCTCACCAAGTTGCCCAGCTGGTCTCAAACCCCCGGGCTCAGGCAATCCTCTCGCCTCAGCCTCCCAAAATGCTGGGATTACAGGCTGAGCCACCGTTCGGCCAACTTTTTAAAAATTAAAATATTTCCATGGCTCAGCCTGTAATCCCGCGCCTTGGGAGGCTGAGGTGAGTGGATTGCTTGAGCCCACGGGTTCGAGCCCCGCCTGGGCAATTTGGCGAGCCCTCATCTCTACAATAAATCAAAAAAATTAGCTGGGCGTGGTAGCGCGCACCTGTAGTTCCAGCTACTTGGAAGGCTGAGGCGGAAGGATCACCGGAGCCCAGCAGGTCGAGGCTGCAGTGGCCGGGAGCGGCCGCTGCACTCCAGTCTGGGCGACAGAGTGAGACTCCAACTCAAAAAAAAAAAAAAAGGAATATAAAATATTTACACCTCATTTTACATTCAGGTGCTACTCTTCATTGTCATACTTCATTGGAGGTATGTTAGACTGCTTACCTCAACACCCTGATGATAGCTAATGTGGTGGAATGGGTTTGTTATGTTTAAATCCTGTTCTCCTGTTAACTAGTTGCGTGGCCTTAGGCAGTTTACTTCCTTGGGTTTTATTTTCAGCATGTGAAGAATGTGGATAATAATATTTACTTAAGTGCTTTGTGATTAATTAAATAGATGCATGCAAAATACTTATTACTGTGTTTGGTTTATACGTGCCAAAAAGTAACTGGGAAAGGATCATTTTACTAGATGGCTTCACATTCCCAATTACTCATAATTTAGAATATGTACTTGGTATAGTTAGTGAGCATTGCCTTATGATAAATAGTGTTTATTACCTTCATCTGATTATTGGAAATCAGATTCATAGCTTTGGTTAAACTTTGTTCTTGCAGTCAAATGTACGGGCTTTTTTTTTTTCTTTCCTGGTTGATTATTATTTAATTTAAAAAGGGAATCGAATGACTTAGAGCCTCTGGAAAACATCTGTTTTGGGAAAGTGTCTTTAGATAATGTAAAATTAAGGAATATAAATTTTGGGTGGGAGATAGTAGAGCCTCATTGGTTAAAACCTTGAAATCAGACTGTTTGAATTCTAATCCTAGTACTTTTACTTACTGCCTTGTGACCTTGGGCAAATGAGTTTAAGCTTCTCTGATGCTTAATTTTAAATCTCTGAAATGAGGATAATGATAAAACCTACCTCCTACTGTGGAAGAATCGAATGAAGTAATCCATATAAAGCATTTAGCCTGGTGTCTAATAGTCACTAAATGATCCACAGCAGTTAGTTCTTAGTAATGATAAACAGGAGTAGGGATAAGTAGTGGGCATAGTCTAAGGCGTGTTGTTTAGAGCAGTGTTATTGGTAGGAAGAAAATGTGAGCCTTGTAATTTTATAAATTTTGTAATAGTTGTAATAAGTAAAAAGCAGGTGTTGAAATTTATTATAATAGTGTTTTGTTTAACCCAGCATATCCCAAACATTCTCATTTCAGCATGTAACAATATAAAAATTATTAATGAGATGTTTTATTTTTTTCCACACTATATCTTTAAAATCTGATGTGTATTTATACATACAGCACATATCAATTTGAATACTAAATTTTCTTTGGAGGTAACTGTTTCTGTATTTAGATTTCATTAAGGTTTACAGTTGAAAAAGTAGATTCACATATTCAGGTTGTTGTAAACATACGTAAAGGTTTTCTGATAAGTATTAAGTTTTCTCATGAGTATTGGTTAACATTCAGATTAATGAAAATTAAATAAGATTGCAAATTGAGTTATTTTGTAGTAACCACATTCAAGTGCTCAGTAGCACATGTAGTTGGTGACTCCTAATTGGACAGCACAGGTTTGGAGGCTCTTTCTGTGTCCCTGTGTTCTTCCCCATGCCTCCTCTTGAAGTCGTTTGATGGTGCTTATGATTTTATAGTTCTGTGAAAAAGTTATTTCTTTTTGCCTAGATAAGGCTTTGCTATCTTCATTTAAATGGTACCATGTTCCTGTTGAATTCTGGCATTTCTTAATGTACAGAGAATACATTTTTTCCCTTTCATTTCCTATGTACATTTAGTATTTTCCTTTGATAGTGTTTGATTTAAAAACAGTTAATTTTTCTAATAATCTGAAATTATTTTTGTTTAAAAACGCTCCTTATACATCTATATACTATTCAGTAGATATCGTGTCTGTCATGTGCCAGGTACTATTGTTGTTGTTAAAGTTACATTTAAATCTTAAACTTCGTATATAGCTATTTACCTTTTATTTCATGTGACTCAGATAATTAATTATTTGATTTGATTGTTTATACATAGTTTATTTTTCTACTTGGATTTTTTTGGGGAGGTACTTTATTTTATTTTTTGAGCCAGGGTCTTACCCTGTTACTCAGGCTAGGGTGCAGTGGCATGGTCATGGCTTACCATAGCCTCTACCTTCTGGGCTCAGTTGATCCTTCATCTTAGCTTCCCGAGTAGCTGGGACTACAGACACGTGCCACTATTCCCTGCTAATTAAAAATTTTTTTTTTTTTCCGAGATGAGGTCTTACTATGTTGCCCAGGCTGATCTCAAACTCCTGGGCTCAAGCAGTCCTCCCACTCCGGCCTCCCAAATTGCTGGGATAGACGTGAGCCACTGTGCCAGGCCACTCATCTTCACATATATCTAATATGAGATAGTAACTGACTTTTAGATTAAATACATGAGCTAAAGGCTAAAGCTTTTTAATTTTTAGAAAGTTCAGTGATGTTCAAGTTTTAGAGACTAGTAAAAATAAATGATTAGAGATGATACACTTCAGGGTAGCAAACATGCTGGTGATACAGCTTTAAAACTTTATTTGGAAATTTAAAACATACAAAAATGAAGTTCATTGTTTTGCATACTCATTTCCTAGCTCCAGCAATTGCCAACATTTTGCCATCTTGTTTTATCTGTTTTACTCTGCTGCCCCTCTTTTCTCCTTTCCCCTTCATATAGCATTTTAAAGCAAATCCCAGATACCATTTTACTCGTAAGGAGTGCAGTATATCTCTAACCCATTTGGACTTTCTTTGAAAGTATAACCATAATGCCTTTGTAGCAACTAATAACATTTACAACAATTCGTAATATCTGGTAGCTAGAACATGTTCAAATTTTGCCCGATTGTCTCAAAAGTATCTTTTACTATTTGTTTACATTAGGACCTAAATGAAGTCCTCACATTGCAATTGGAAGATATATCTCTGACTAGTCTCTCAAGTCTCCTCACTCTTCATGCCCTTTATTTGATGAGGAAACAGTGTTATTTAACCTGTAGAATTTCCTACATTCTGTTTGGCTGATTGTATCTTTGTGGTAATTTCTTGTAAATGCGTCATTAATTCTAGAGGTTTTGTTGGTGAGCATTCTTCATAGAAGGGGGTATATTCTTGCTGTTGCTTATCATCAGGCGGTCCATAACATTAGGTTGGCTCACTTTAGGTAGTATTACTAGGATTGGTCTGTGGTTTTAGGTGTTGTCAGCCTGGTCTGTTCTTTATAAAGTTTCTATCAACTTTCACCCAAAGGTTTTAGCAGGATTTGAGGATTGTTGCCTAGATTCATTATATAAGGATTACAAAATGTTGATTTTCTTTATTTTTATTTATTTATTTATTGAGTTGGGTTCTCACGCTCTCGTCCAGGCTAAGGTAACCACAGCCTCTACCTCCTAGGCTGAGGGCAATCCTTCTGCCTCAGCCTTCTAAGTAGCTGGGACTACAGGCATGTGCTTACCATGCCTGGCTAATTTTTATGTTTTTTCTAGAGAGGAAGTTCTTTGTGTTGCTTAGAGTGATCTAGAACTTCAGGGCTCAAGCAGTCCTCTTGCCTCAGCCTCCCAACGTGCTGGAATTACAGGCATGAACCACTGCTCCCGGGTAGAAAATGGTGATTTTTAAAAATTATATCACTCCTACGTTTATTAGTTGAAATTCTTCTGTAAAGAAAACTTTTCTTTCATGTATTTAATGTCTTTAAAATCTAGAAGTGCAGACTAAAAGTCTCCCTCTCCCCCTGCCTTTTGCTGGTTTTTATTTACATTTATTTTTATTTTTGAGTTGGAGTCTTAGTCTGTTGCCCAGACTGGAGTGCCGTGGCACGGTCATGGCTACTGCAGCCTCTATCTTCTGTGCTCAGGTGTTCCTTCTGCCTCAGCTTTCCAAGTTGCTGGAACTATAGGCACATGCCACCACACCCGGCTAATTTTTTATTTGTTTTAAAGATGAGGTCTCACCAAGTTGCTCAGATTGTTCTCGAACTCCTGGGCACAGGCAATCCTCTCGTCTCTGCCTCCAGAGTGCTGGGATTATAGGTGTAAGCTGTTGTGCTTGGCATTCACTGGTTTTTAGAATAGTGAGTTGGTGTCCTAGGAACCTCCTAAAATAACCAATGGGTTTTTTTTTTTTTTAGTATTAGAATTTTTATATATTTGATGCGTTTAATTCATTGCAGTTGCTGTTTTTCATGTGTCAGCTGCTTCATCTGTAGTCAGTTTGTGTCTCTTCAGATGAGTCCTGCGTTCTTTTGAATGTTGTATTATTAACTTTCTTTTTTCTTTTTCTTTTTCCTTATAAAGATGTGGGGTGCAATTCAGGGTTAGGTATACAAACGTTGAATATGCAGGTACCCTTGTTGATGAGGTATGCCCCTCCCTTCACTCGCAGTTTCCCTCAACTGCCAATCCCACCCCCCTCCCCTGACAGTTTCCCACTACTGCCAATCCCTTTCTTATAGTATTATAATTGTCCCATTAATTTTCAATAATTTACTCACTTTCTGGCACAAAGAGATCCCTGGTTCATCTTGTACATTTCCTGCCCCAGACCTGGCATCAGTTATTTCTTCAAGGTGCCTTGGTTTTTTCAAGTGTGCAGTACATTGGGGTGCTCATTGCTGGTGATTGCTTCAGACTTTTGTAGTGTTGAGACACAGGAAATAAGGTTTTCTTTTTTACTTAGGAAGAGAAAAATAAATTATAAATTTATACTGATTTTTCCAGGTTGCATGAAAAATTAGTTTTTGTTTAACCGATTTTATTATTTATTTATTTGATGGTAAAAAATGTATGTGTAGGATAAGCCAGTTAGACTCAGTTTAGATGTTCCCATTTTGTTGGCAACATTCAAATTATCATACTTAGGAGCCAGTTGAACATAAATAAGCCTTCTCTCCATCAGTGCTGACCTTGGCTTTGTCAGTGTCATAGAGCTTTTTCTCAGCCTGTTAGATTTAGTGCGTGTTGGCCTTACTGAAGAACCCAAGTGTGTTGTTTTTTTGTTTTCTTTTTTTTTTTTAATTTATTTTCTTTTTTCTTTTTTATTTTTTTTAAT
>CAUYQG010226423.1:0-14731 GCA_963574415.1 Tarsius wallacei
TTTTTTAAATTAAAAATAGAGCAAAGCTTATAGAATAAAGAAAGAAAATATTTTTGTACAACTGCTTAATATGCTTGTGTCTTAAGCTAAGTGCTAATATAAAGTCCAAAAATTTTTAAAGTTAGAAAGTCTATAAAGTAAAAAGTTTATAGTAAGTTACAGTTAATTTGTTATTGAAGAAAAATATTTTTAAATAAATTTAGTGTCATCTAAGTGTATAGTGCTTGTAAAATCTACAGTCATGTGCAGTCATGTCCTGGGCCTTCACATTCACTCACAAGTAACTCACTGACTCACTCAGAGCAACTTCCAATCCTGTATATTCCATTTGTGTTAAATGCCCTATACAAGGGTATCATTTTTTTGTCTTTGATCCCATATTTTTATCGTATATTTTAGATATACAAACGCTTCCCATTGTGTTCCAATTGTCTACAGTATTCAGTACAGTCACACACTGTACAGGTCTGCAGCCTAGGAGCAATAGGCTAGGCCATGTAGCCTAGGTGTGTAGCAGGCTAGACCATCTAGGTCTGTGTAAGTACACTCCATGATGTTCCCACAACAGTGAAAGTGCCTAACGATGCACATCTCCGAACATGTCCCTATCGTTAAGCAACACATGCCTGTACAAACAGAAATGGTGATTTCTGGTTTAACTTCAGAATTTTTAAAATTGAGTTTGTCCGTTGTCATGGTATTTACATATTTCAATCTCCAACTCTAAGAGACGGAAGTTAGCATGGGGTTTGTTTTTATCCGGGTGCTGCTTGAATACTAATGTTTGAAAATATTTGACCCTGAAAAGAGGTGACTACCGGGATTTCATGCTGTCACTCATGTCCTCAGCAAGGAAAGGTATACAGTGCCCAATATTTAACTTGTAACCACTGCACCTCATGCTATCAGAATGTTTGGTCTTAAGCAATCATAGTGCCACAAGGCAACCTGCAGCCACACCCCAACCAAAAGGGCCCAGGGCTGGGTTTTCAGTTTTGCTTTTAACCATTGTACAACTGTGTGACTTAAGAACCGGTTAGGATTATAGCCTTGGGATGCAAGCCTTTGGGGCACCTCTTTGGCAAAAAGAGAAGAAAAGAACAGAACCCCTCCATTGTATATCTGACAAGGACAAAGGCCTGGGGAGGTAAGAAAAATCCTTAAAAAATAAAAAGAAATTTTTAAAAAAAATCAAAAACCAGTTTCTTTTGAACTTTCCCAGAAAGAGGAGGAAACCCTTTTTGAAAGACTAATTCCATAAATTTACTTTGTATTTCTCCAAATTCACGTACAATGGTATAGCAGTGTGTATTCAGATTTAAAGATACTGTAGTTTAACTGTTCATGAAAACTGTTCCTTCACTAATCCTAGTGTACATGATATAAACTCTACCACCAGAGAAAAAAATTCTACTTTATTATTATTACTTTTAAAAATTGAATTTAGATAATCTGATTCAATGCTCGTGGTTAGTTTTTTTAAACTGACAGCAATATTTGGTTTATCATATTTTGTGCCTTGTAAAAAATAATTAGAATGTTTTCTACCCAGAAATCCAGCTTGAATTTTTATAAAACATGGTGATATGGCAGTTAGAACTCAAATATCTGAATTGAGTTACACCAAATTTAACAATATTTTTTTTTTTAGTTGGAGTCTCACTCTGTCGCCCAGACTGGAGTGCAGTGGCACACTCCCGGCCACCGCAGCCTCGACCTGCTGGGCTCCAGTGATCCTTCTGCCTCAGCCTTCCAAGTAGCCGGAATTACAGATGCGCGCTACCACACCTGGCTAATTTTTTTATTTGTTGTAGAGATGAGGTCTCACCAAGTTACCCAGGTGGGTCTCGAACCCACGGGCTCAGGCAATCCACTCACCTCGGCCTCCCAAAGCACGGGATTACAGGCTGAGCCACCGAACCCGGCCTAGTCTTTATGACTTAAAATATTTCTGGGCTAAATTCAGTGATTTCCCCTGAAACAAATACAGAATTGTCTTCAATAATGTGTAACATAAATATATCTATTCTAGATCTAAGTATTTTAAGTTAGAAGCCATTAAATCTTTTCTTTCACTATTTTTAGTTTTAAGACTCATATATGCTTCTTCCTTTGCATTTTCTCCTGAACCATATGATTGTGTATTACTGAAGCTGTAAATATCCTATATGTTAAGGTTAGGCTGACCCCCGGTGGTGCTGTTTTCCGTTCTGGGCTTGAAACTCTCAGTATTTGCTGAAATTGTCTGTGGCTTATCAGTTCATCCTTGGTTCCCTGAAATCCAAAATAAAGAATAAATGTATACAAAAGGACAAGTGGGGGCATAGAGTCTCTTACTTCCTTGAGATTTGATCTGGTTAAAAACTATCACAAGTGGGCTATTCTTTGTATTCTTGGAAAAACAGAGTGTATTCTGGAGAGGGAAAATGGAGTCAATTCAGCCAACCACTTGCACATTTAGAAGACAGGAGAAAGCTGCCTCTTCACTGGTATTTCGTCTGAAGCCTCTGCCCCCTCCAACCTTGAGTTGATTGAGGAGGAAAGAATGTAGCTTGTGTGCTACCTACAATAGTGATTGAAAGGGTCCACTGAAATGAGCTACCAGATGAAAGCGTAAACTGAGGGTAGGTGGGCTGGTGCTGGTACTGGTGCCAGAGCTGATGCCGATGCCTTGGGAATAAAGCAAGATTGAACGAGGAAGAAAGTAGAGAGAAGTAAAGTTTATTATTCACCTTTCACAGATTGAAAAGGGAGTCAACACTCAGCGGAAAGTGTGGCATGGAAGGGCCAAGAACTGGTTATATTTAAGGGTCTTTGGGGTGAGAATGTCCAGGGTTGCAGGTCTTTGGTGTTGATTGTAGCCACATGAGTCTTAGATCTTGAAGTTGCCAGACATTAGCATATCATGCCCTCAGGTGGTGGGCTAGATGGGAGGAGACAAGGGGAGGTGGTTTTTCTGCAAGAGACTTGTCAGACTATTTGCAGTCCACAAACTCCTTGACCAGAAGGTGATCTTATTATCATCTTTATGGCTTCAGCCAGCCAAGGGTTGATCTTTGATTTTTCTGCCTTGACAAGGAACCTGAAAGTTTACTAGAGATTATTAGCTAAACCATGAATTGAAAGGTTGGGCTGTCCTGGTCTTGCATCTGATGGAGATTTGCCTAGGGGGTGGGATAGGCTGCCAGCTTGGCCTGCAGCGAAATGTCTGAACACTTCCTAAAACCGGCCTATTGGAAATTTATGTATTTATGTCTAACCTGTGCTAGGGTCAAAGCGTGTCAGGGGTAAAGTCTAAGTGAAAAATGACTATGTTGAGACAAAAAGACTATGCTAAACTAAGTTGATGGGAGGAGACAAGGGGAGGTGGTTTTTCTGCTAGTCCCTGGCTAAATCATTTGGTTCATTAAATACAACAAATCTATAGAATAGGTGTTATCACTCCAATTTCACATAAGAAAAAAATAATATAAGCCTTTTTGTATGTGTTGTTTTGCTTTGTTCTTCAAATGTCTACTTTTTTAAAAGGGAGGAGGAATAAAGAAAGGATCTAGGCTGTGCAAGATGGCTCACGCCTACAATCCCAGTACTTTGGGAGGTAAAGGTGAGAGGATTGCCTGAGCCCACGGGTTGGAGACCAACCTGGGCAACTTGGTGAGACCTCTTCTCTACAATAAGTTAAGAAAAATTAGCCAGGCAGGGTGATATGTGCCTGTAGTTCCAGGTACTTTGGAAGGCTTAGGTGGAAGGATCGCCTGAGTCCAGCAGGTCGAGGCCGACTCTTGACTAAAAAAAAAAAAAGAAAGAAAGAAAGGATCTGAAAAAGACTGGAATCCCAAAAGTTGTTCTCAAGTCTCTTTGAAAGATTTTATCTTTTATCTAAACAAGATGCTTCTGTTATCTCTGCTGATTACACAGGAGGCAACTGTCTTCCTAACTTGCAGCACCTAAAAGACAACCCCTGCCAGGATTCCTACAGAAAACATTTACTGTGGGAATTTACCTTTTGGGTGTGTGCTGAAACTCTCCTAATACAAATGTGTCTTCACTTTCATTTTTGGTATCTTTGAGAAGAGATGAAGATAGCAATCCTTGGAAGCCAGGTCAGCATGTCAGCGTGTCCTTCTGCGTACTCAAGGACACTGATTGTGACTGGGCTTTTCTCAAACCTGCTCATCTGTCAGTCATATTGGAAAACTGCTTCTCACCTGAAAGTGGTGATTCACATCTGTAATCCCAGCACTTTGGGAGGCCAAGGCAAGAGGATCACTTGTGTTCAGAAGCAACATAGCAAGACCTCATCTCTACAAAAATATCAAAAAATTAGCTGGGCATGGTGGTGTGCACCTGTAATCCTGGCTACTTGGTGAGGCTGAGGTGAAAGGATGGCCTGAGCCCTGGTCAAGAATGCAGTGAGCCATTATTGTGCCACTGCATTCCAGCCTTGGGTGACAGATTGAGACCCCAATTCAAAAAAAGAAAGGAAGGAAGGGAAAGAAAGAAAAGAAAACTGCTTCTCTGTTGGAGGAGAGGATATAGCTCACCCCAACTGACCCATATATGTCCAGAAATGGAATCTTTGACAGTGATTCTGTTATCGTCTTAATGATAAACATTGAGTTATTGAGCATCGACTGTCTTTGAGTCATTATTCTGGGAGCTTTGCGTGCATTGTCTCTAATCCTTATGGCAGCCCTGGGAAATGTAATCTCCCCATTCTGTAGGTAAGAAAACTGAGTACTGCCTTGTGGTCACATGGCTGTGCTAAAGTCATTTTCTTCTACAGGCTTTTTACTAAATGTTAATACTCTACTGGAAACTTCCTACCTGGCATCCTATCCCCTTTAGACTGATTAACTCATTGCAGGGAAACTTGTGCCTCAGGGTCACTGATAATTGGAGGTTAGCGATGTGTGGCTGAGGGAAAATTGTCTGGGAAATACATTTGCCCTTCAAGCTCAGAACCCGGAAAACTTTTGTGGGGGCCAGCCAGGACTGGCTACAGGATTTTGGAACTTGAGAGAAATGTTGTGACATTTTAATCATATTAAAATTAAATGAGGCCAGGTACAGTGACTCAAGCCTGTAATCCTAGCACTTTGGGAGGCCGAGGTGAGAGGATTGCCTGAGCCCAGGGGCTGGAGACCAGCATGGGCAATTTGGTAAGATCTCATCTCTACAATAAATCAACAAATTAGCGGGGTATGGTAGCTCACACCTGTGGTCCCAGCTACTTGGAAGGCTGAGGTGGAATGATCTCCTCAGCCCAGCAGCTCGAGGCTGCAGTGGCTGTGAGCATGCCATTGCACTCCAGCCTGGGCGACAGAATGAGACTCCAACTCAAAAAAAAAATTAAATGATATGAAGTGTCATTAAATAAATTATATTAAAAACATAGTTAATAAATACTCAAAGCTCATCATTCCCTAAGTATTTTACAGCTATCTGTGCTTTTGAGCTCATTCGCGTCAATTGTAACTGCGTGCCAGGAATTCTACATAATGGTGTGCGGTTGTACATGGATTTCCAACTTTGTGTTCGGTGACTTAACATTGCTACCTTGAAACTGGCCATGTCCAAGCATTTGCACTGTTGAAATTGGCAAATGCTGCAGATCAGGGCTTGTTTTATTGTTTTGTTGCTTGTCTACAACTAAGAAAGTGATGGAGGAAATGTTAGTGCAAATCTAACAAAAAGTGTGTTGTGTCTACAGCCATTAAATGAGAATAATACACTCACACACACACACAAATTCCTTGAGGAAATTTTTCTTCTGATATTCAAAAACTGTTATCTGATTCGGCAAAGAATTTGCTCATATCATTAACAAACAAGTGACATTTTAACAGACGAGGGGGAGCCCAAAAAAAACCAGAATAATTTTTTTGGCAAGTGAATCTGTTGTAGTACAGGCTTTCCCCGCTAGGTACATGTTCTAGGAACCCAGTGTCATCAGTTTACCAGCTAATGATGTTGTGAGAGGCTGCGTTCGACTACAGTAATTTTTTTTTTTTGAGTCTTTCAACACGTTTACCCATTTCATGTTGGGAGATTTACAGGCACACCTGCCTACACCTGGCTGAGTGTTCAGCAGTTTTTGACCAAAAATGACATGACCCTTGTGCCCCAATCTCCCTTTTCACTCCATGTTGCCCAAGTGACTTATTTTTGTTTCCCCTATGAAAAGAGTCTTCAAAGGAAAATGTTTTATGTGGAATAGATGAAAAAAAATACGGCAGAAGTACTAAAAGTCATCAAAATAGACACGTTCAAAGACTGTTTTGAGCAGTGGAAAAAGCGTCTTGATAGGTGCATTGCATTAAATGGAGAGCACTTTGAAAGTGACTAAATACATAATATTTTATTTAAAAATTCTGGATTTTGGGGGGTCCCCCTCTTATGTGTTCAATTTTTTCACTTTCTTCTAAAATGTTAGCTTAAATAAAAATATCAGCCAGCATCTTTGTCAGAACTGTACCCACTTGTCAGTTGAAACCATGGATCAGCTATAGATTGAAGAGTCCCAGAAAATTCACTGAAAGCATTCTGGGAAAATCCATTGTCTGCATGGAATCTGTTATTTTTTTAAAGTATTATTTATTTTTGTAAACTGCATGCTACACGTCCTTTATTTACAATAAGCATTTTTTTTCCCTTTAGAGCTCGTTGTTAAACATTTGCCAGCATACCACTGCCTGTATGGTATAACTGGTCTGTGCACCTGCCAGAACCAGAGAAAATCATGCCTTCCCCTAAACAAGGGCACCGTTTTGAACACAGTTGAAACAGGGATATAGCTTTTTATCCCATGGTTAAAAAAGAAAAGCTAAGCATATGCTGACTACTTTTGGTAATGAATTTTCCATATTTGTCCACTAGCGAGTATAAATACTATTGTTAAGAAGTCTTGAAACTACCCAAAAGCAGGATAAAGATAAGCATCTCCAAAACACCATGCATTTTGTCTAGTGTGCACAGGTACCATATTTTGCTAATGAAGATTATAGAATTCATTTCTGGCTATCTCAGGCTTACGCAGTAAAATTTCTTTCCTCAAAGAACAGTAAGCTAGTGCACTTTACATATCAGTATATCCAGCTAAGAAAACATCAAGGACTGAAAATTAGGGATTTAAACCAGTCTCATATGTATGTAGTTGAGTGAATTAAAAGTAGGTTAAGAGCTTATTTATTTATGGTTTTGTTTTACTTCTACCTGTATCACTCTCTAGAAATATTCTTATGATCTGTGGGTTGTCACGCATATTTATATATGCTCAGTTACTTTAATCTGCCTTCATTGGTTTTGGATTATTTCCACAAACTATGTTTCCGCGTTACATTCCACCCTGAGGAAGGTGGGGCTGTTCTGTTGATTTTAGCGTATAAATAATCCAGCGCTCTTTGACCTGCAAACTTTTGAGAACTGCCCTCTTTCCTACCTGACCCTTATAGAAATCTAATATTTGGTAATGAAAAAAGGATGAATGAATGAAAAAACAGTAACTCGGGATCCTTCCAGTATTTTCTAGAAAATTACTTTCCTTTCACGGAAATTGGAGCGCTTAAGTAGAAGGGGTGAAAACATTACCTGGCAAGTTCTATTTGACTCAGATTTGAACAGCCTCTAATAGAGACAAATCATGTCTGCAGAGTTTTGGGTTCCCTTAGGAAAGTAAGTGGATTTTAAATCATCGTGGAAAATACTTCCAGTGCACATTTTCCTATTATCAGGCAGAATTTCTTTTCTAGATTTGATATTCAAAATATGCCAGGTTCTTTATTTTCTTAGGATATCCATTGTACATAGTCCATTGTAAGTGATGCTGAAAGGAAATGCGGATAGAGTTTTTGGCTTCTCAGAATTTTTCTACTGCTTGGGGAAAAGCAATGCTGAGTTCCTCTTTGGATTTCTTAGTGGCATGTAAAGAAGCAAGATGAGATAGGTTATCCATATAGAAACAGCAAATTTTTTTAACTTTTGAAAATCGCCGCTCCAAGAAAGATAATTTTCTTGGATACAAAGATCATTGGCACTGATCAGAGTAGATGGATAATACTTTTCCTAGAAGATGAACTCACAACCGTGATATTATGCATTATGAAGCCTTGAAATTTAAGACACAAGAACCCATGTCGAGGAAGGTCACGCAAATCCATTGTGGCTAGGATGCTGCCAGGGCCTTGATAGAGTCAGGTATCTTTTTAACCTTAAAACCATTCCTTGGACTCTACTCCGTTTAATCGGCAGACTGTCCTGAATCTAATAGTATGAAGCCATATACTTAGGACCAGTCAGTTATCTATCTATTGAACATCCACTATGTGCTTGGTACTGGGTTGAACACTGGGCAGCTTCCTTTTGGAATTTATATTTGTCTTAGTTCATCTGGGTTGCATAACAAAATACCTTAGACTAGCTAATTTATAAATAATAGGAATTTCAGGCCAGGCACAGTGGCTCATTTTTGTAATCCCAGCACTTTAGGAGACCGAGGCAGGAGGATTGCTTGAGCCCAGGAGTTCTATATGAGCCTGGGCAACATAGCAAGACTTCATCTCTACAAAAAAGTCCAAAAATTAGCTGGATGTGGCAGTGCATGCCTGTTGTCCTAGCTACATGGGAGGCTGAGAAGGAAGGATCGCCTGAGCCCAAGAGGTCAAGGCTCAAAATTGCGGAGTGTCTACACAAGCTACATTCTGTCCCCCAGAATTTCTCTTAAATAATTGCACAGAAATCTGTCCCTAATATTTCCTTTTGCATCACATTTATGCTGCACATATGTGTTTTTTCTAGGACAACTGTAAGACCAGATCAAAGTCTCTCAGAGATTGAAAGGGCTAGATAACTTTTTGTTTTTGTTTTTCAGACTTTCTGAATAGTGAAGTTGAAACATAATGACAAGGCAGGATTGCAAAAATTGAAGAATTCTATAAATGCTTACAGTTTTGCAATATAGCACACATGCATAGAGGTGATAAAATTTTCCCATTCTGGAGATAAAGTATTGGGTCACAGGGAACAACAGGTAATTCATTATTGAAAAATGGCACTGAAGCCAGGCACCGTGGCTCATCCCAGTACTTTGGGAGGTCAAGGCGAGAGGATTGCAAGTCCAGGGATTGGAGACCAGCCTGGGCAACTTGATGAGATCTCATCTCTACAATAAATAAAAAAAAAGAAAAAAAGTAGCCGGGTGTGGTGGCATGCGCTTGTGGTTCCAGCTGCTTGGAAGGCTGAGGTGGGAGGATCACCTGAGCCCAGCAGGTCGAGGTTGCAGTGGCCATGAGTGTGCCACTGCACTCCACTCTGAGCAACAGAGTGAGACTCCTACTCAAAAAGATAAAAAAGAATAGAAAAATGGTGCTGAAATTTAAAGATGTATGATGAACATCGTCTTTCTTCAGTCCTGTCGGTGTAGCTCTGGGCATGTATTTGGAGATCCTTGTCAGGAGTTTACCTTTGAGGCCCTTTACTGATAGGAAGTCCAAGTTCATTGCCCTCCTGTATCTCATATTCCCTGCCTACCTCTGCATTCATAGGCTCAATTACATGCATCTCATCACACTGAAGACTCCATGGTCTAAATGAAAAAACTTGGACTCTGGATCCTTGCTCCACCTTGAACTAGTGGTCTTCCTTTACATGAGTTAGCTATGCTGGTGAAGCCAACTTTCTTCTCGTAAAATGAAGCTAGTACACTATAATGCTTAATTACAAAGTTGCTGGGAAGAAAATGAGACAGTGAGTATAAACACGGAATGGATGCTCAAATGTCAGATACCATCACCGCCACCACAACCATAATAACCACTGGCACTCCCACCTGCACCCCTGCACACACATACACAAACTCATGCATCAGACCCAGAGTCCCAAATTTTGACTGAAAATCTGTTGAGTGTAGCCATACACCTGTCTGGGCCCGGTGAAGAGTCTTGTGGCTCTGACCTCCCTGAGCACCCATGAATACATGAGCTGACAGCGCTACGGCTGCAGTGACGTGGTCCCTGGTTTCTGCTTCAACCCATGCTCTCTTATTCATCCTCCTTGTAAAGAAACGTGTGTAAGACAGTTTATACATCTGAGACAAAACTCTTGTGCCATATATGTGAGAAAATTGAGACAGACTAGGGACTTTATAAATAAATAGAGAACACATATCCAAAGGGCATTGGGACGCCTGCAGAATCCTAGATTGACTGTCGGCCATTGCTCCTGGGCCCTGCAGCTGAGAGGGACACACCTTGCCACCTTCACCTGAGAGGAGCTTGCACTACAAAGAAAGAGAAAATGATTAACTTCATACAGTTGAGGATTTGGCTCTGGTTCCCTGGGGTCCACTGGGTGGAGTCCTTAACTGTTTGGAAAAGGAGGGTTTTTACCAGGGATGGGTAATTACTGGGCAGGTTTTCCTGGCACTTTTACCTGGAGTTTTTAATTTGAATGGCAGTGATGCCTGTAGACTTGCATTTCCTGGTTTGTGAAGGAGGAACTTAGCCTTTGAACTGGCCTCTAACTGCCAGGTCCTACAGGTCATCTTTACTGCATGTCTGAAGAAAAGGAAGAAAGGGAAAGACATGAAAAACCAAAATCATCTCACAAGTTAAAATTATGCTGTGTTTATAGTCAGCACTGTAGACCTTGAACTTGGAAGCTGCAAGCAGGGTGACTTTACCAAAAATGTTCAATTCCAAAAATATTAAAATTTTGTCGGCCAGGCATGGTGGCTGATGCCTGTAACCCCAGCACTTTGGAAGGCCAAGGAGGGAGAATCACTTGAGTCCAGGAGTTCAAGACAAGCCTGGGCAACATAGTGAGACCTTGTCTCTACAAAAAAATTTTTTAATTAGCTGGCGTAGTGGCATGCATCTGTTGTCCTAGCTACTCAAGAGGCTGAGATGGGAAGATTGCCTGGGCCCAAGAGATCAAGGCTCCAGTGAGCTGTGATTATGCCACCATACTTCATCCTGGGTGACAGAGTAAGACCCCAACTTAAAAAAAGGAAAAATATATATATAAATATATATATATATTAGCCATTTAAAATAATTATTGTGAACACTATGTGTTGTAATGGAAAAGGTCAGAGACATAATGCTAAGTGAAAAAATTCAGAATATGTTGTATAATGATCAATTCAGGGTATTTAGTGGATTAGTGGATCCATTCTCTCATACATTTATCATCTTTTTATGGTGAGAACTTTCCAAAGCCTCTTTTCTAGCTATTTTGTATATTTGCATACTATTTACATACTATACCTTCCTATTATTACAATATGTTAAAAAAATTAAAATAATAAAGAAATAGAAATAAGAAAAAGTGGATGCGAAATTGTTTAGATATTTTGTAAATGTGGTATGCAGATGGACATAAATTAAAACTCTGGGGGGAAAAGTGCACATGTAACACAGGGTTGATGGCTGTGATTATGACTTACCTTTTTTTCACCCTTTTCCCAAAATTCTGTGTGTTTATATGTATATGTGCATGTGTGCTTAATTATATCTGTTTTGTATGTATATGGTTTGTAAACTACATATTACATGTATTCATATATATAACATAAATTTTAATGAAAAAGATCTTACTTTAAGCATTTAGAAAAGAGCAGAGATATTCATGAGCAGAGCGGGTGCCAAAAGGAACAGCAGTTTTATCCTTTATGAAAAGACTTCGAATTTGGCACATTCTAAGGACTTTGAAACTTGTCCGCAGATGAGTGAATGTTGCCCTCTCAACTCTAGGTGATTGTACCATGCTGAGTAACTAGGATTTTTCTGTTTACTGTAGAGATTCTAGATATAAATCACGGTTTTGTTTCCTCGGTTTCAATGACGTTCCTCTTTGATCATCACTTCGCACAGTGAAGAGCTATTTCCTCGTGCAAAGCAGTGGTTAACTTCTCATAACCTCAGACAACAAAGGGGCCCCTGTGTAAGGATGCAGGAATCCCTCTTGGGACACAGGGAAGGCCCCCAGCTGAACTGTATCCAAGGAAGATGTGGCAGAGCTTGCAAAGCTTGTTCCCAGAAAGGCACCCAGCTCGAGCTCAACTTTCTATTCAGATATTGGCCCCGCATGGGGGTGGGGAAAGCCCATCAAAGAAAAACTGAAACAGCCCTGAATGCATTTACGAATGACAAGGCAAAGTTAATTTTTGCAACCAGTGTTAGAGCCAATGCAGGCTTAATGTATTAAGAATTCAGCTCCAGGCCATCCTCGGTGGTTCAGCCTGTAATCCCAGCACTTTGGAAGGCCCAGGCGAGTGGATTGCCAGAGCCCAGGGGTTCGAGACCCGCCTGGGCAACTTGGCGAGCCCTCATCTCTACAATAAATCAAAAATTAGCCGGGCGTGGTAGCGCGCGCCTGTAGTTCCATCTACTTGGAAGGCTGAGGCAGAAGGATCGCTGGAGCCCAGCAGGTTGAGGCTGCGGTGGCAGGGATTGTGCCACTGCACTCCAGTCTGGGCGACAGAGTGAGACTCCAACTCAAAAAAAAAAAAAGAATTCAGCTCCCCTTGGGAAGAGACCTTGTTTTTCCTCTCCTGGAAGTTGAAGAAGGTAACACAGCTGGATCACCCACTCTGTGGTGTGAACTCAGTTAAAAAAATTTTTTTTAAAAAACCCTGTCTGCTGGTAAGTCTTGAATTGGCTCAGCTCACCTTGACTAGCTTTACTGTGGCCCCACGAAAGAGTCCACTGTGTGGCCACCAATTATTACTATGAACAGCAAATCTCAGTCAGGTCCTTAGCTTGACATTCAAGGCCCCTACCCACCACAAACCAGCCCAACCTGGTGGATTATCTCCCATGATGCTTCCTTTCCCATCACCCACCAACCTTCCCCACCAGCCACCTCCCCCACACCCTTCACCCCACACCCTTCACCTCTTCCCCAGTATTGCTGGATTTATAGAACCTTATAAAGTACCTCTTACAAGTAGGTCTGGCAAGTCCTGGGTTTTCTGTACTGCTGGTGCCCTTTTCCCTTCTTCTCTTTCCCTTTGAACAGAAATTCCCCCACCTGGCTAGCAACACTAAAGTTCTTGGACAACTATATAGATCCTTAAGCAAAAGCCAGAAAACAGGCTAGTGATGGGAAGAAATGAGAGGGGAGGGGCCCCTCTCTTCCACCCTCTTATCAAATGCTGGAGATTATCAGCAATGAGAAGAACAGCTTCTGTCATTGTGCTTCTGTCTCCTGCTCCTCCTCATTCACCATGATCTCTACACCTCACATGAAGGAACAAAGGCTCAGAGAGGTTGAGAAGTTTGCTCGAGGCCACACAGCTTAGAAGGAGTGGAGCAAAGATTCAAACTCAGGAGTTTCTGGCTCCAGAGGCTCAACCCTCTTCCCACTGTGCAAAAGTGCCTTCCTAAAGATTCACTGACTTCTGGTCACCAGTAGCATTTGTCCCCGACAACCTGTGGCTGACCACTCAGTTTCAGGGGCGGCTCCCCTTGAAAGCTAAATTGCTAACAAAGTAAAAATTCCATCCATGCGCAGATGACTCAGCTAGTTAAATATCAAGCAAGATTCTGTTTGCTAACAGACCACAGAATGCCATCCTCCAGGGATTTAATGTTGGACTTGAATATGCTGTAAAAACCGCCAATCAAGAATATCCAGATCAGCGCCATCGAATAGAACTTTTTGCAGTGAGGAAAATGTTCTGTGTCTACACTGTACAAATACAGTACCCACTAGCCACATGTGGCTTTTGAGTGCTTGAAATATGACTGGTTAATGTCACTGGGGAACCGAACTTTTAATTATATTTAATTTTAAGCAATTTAAATAGCCGTGTTTGGTTACTGTTTACCATTTGGACTGCACAGCTCCAAAATATTCTGGAAGATTGATTGCTGCACTGTCCCCTCCCCACCTTTTCATAGTACTTTGCCTTTAATCTCTAGGATATCACTGGATTGTGATTATTTGTTTATGTTTTGGTCACCTCGCTAGATGGTGGGTTTTCTGTCTTAGTCAGGGCAGCTGTGGTCATAGAGAGCACTTGGCCTGGCCCACAGCACTAGAACTTTGCTCTTATGACTAGGTTGACTCCCATATCTTTTAGTGATATCCGGACTGTAAACGTGTGAGCACATTTTTCTTAGTTATTTGCCTCTTTCCAAATGAATACTTCCATTACCATTTCTTCATGTCTTTTATTTTCCAGTTAGGCATTTTCTTCCAGTATGAAAGAAGGTGATTTAGCTGCCACCTCCCGCCCCACCACACATAAGAAATGTTCCCATTCTCCCTCCTTCCATTTTGGTTAGATGCATATTATAACTGTGTAAATGCTTCTCACAGCTAATCCAGGTAGTGAATTCTAGCTATACTTTCTTTCCTCTCCAGCATTTTTCTGGAGGTAACCAATGGCTCGGTTTTTTTGTGTCCCAAGTGTTCTGTATACTCACCACTGAGTCAATCCCAAATTCTTTTCTTTTTTTCTTTTTTTTTTTTTAACCATACTCAACTCCACTAAATAAAATGCACAAAGGGGTGATCTTCCACTTCTTTAATCACAGCCTCTCCTGAGTCATCATTCTGTCAATGTCATGAATTCAACTGATATCCACAGAGCTCATCAATTTTTCTAAACAAATAAAACCAGGAAAACAGGCTAGGTGCGCTTGGGAGACATCTAATTCACAAAGTTCCCATTCAAATTAAACACACAATAATTAGATTTGGTACTTTCCAAAAACCACAAATCCAC
>CAUYQG010226427.1:0-15205 GCA_963574415.1 Tarsius wallacei
ACGCCCGGCTAATTTTTTGATTTATTGTAGAGATGAGGTCTCGCTTGCCCAGGCGGGTCTCGAACCCGTGGGCTCAGGCAATCCACTCACCTCAGCCTCCCAAAGGCGCGGGATTACAGGCTGAGCCACCGAGCCCGGCTATGTATTATTATTGCAGATAGATTTTGTCACTGTTTTCTGTGGGGGTCTTGTCCCTGCAGAGATCGGGGGTCTCTGGTGGTATGACAGCATCTGTGATTTGACAGGAAGGAAAGAAACTAGAAAGAAAGGAAAAAAAACTGGACAACTGTTTAAAGATTGAGCAGAAGCCGTTTATTGATTGTTAACAGTGGGTTTTTATCCCCAAATTTTGTAACGTCATCATCACAGGACACAAAAGGTAGCATGTGTCTTTTACATGAACAGGTCTAGGTGTACAAAGGACACCCCCCATCTTTACGCATATGTCTTTAAATATAAGGAAGAACAACCACAAATGAAAAAGAACAACTAGAAATTGGCTTTATGTTTTTTATGCTTAGTTAATGTTTTCTAAACCAGTTTTTATGTACCCTTAATTGTTTTACAATTACATGAACTTAAAATAACATCACTCAATGTCTAAACTCGAAACCACCATAATGAAATATTAACTTTTACTATTTTATGTTAATTTAAACTGATTTTTATTAAACAATTGCCGTTATGATTATACTTTCCTAGCACCAGTTGGCCTAATTTAAACTTTAGTGGCCCCCCTGAATAAAACTAAACTAACCACATTTTTATAATAAAGTGGTTATTTAAATTTTTTTTAATCTATATGAACTATTTTCTAAAATGTGTATCTATAAATTTCTAAAATCACATCAAGAGAACCTGTGACCTGTACTAAGGTTCTTCAATGTGACTCAAAGTTAAACTTAAATTGTTTAAAAGCAAAAAACCATAAACCGTGGAAAATGGGAACAATAGACTCCCAAATTTGGCTGTGTATGTTTTGGTCTCAGAGTTTTCTATTAGAGCCAGCAGGAGCCTTTTTTGATTGTAGTGTCAAGTGGAAAAGGAGGGAGGGAATGGGGTCAACAGCTCCTGAACACATCCTAGTAGTCTCAGGGTCAACAGCCCTTTCTGATCCCTAACACTCAGTGGGCCTCTGTGGCCGGCTCCCAACATCTCCCCCTTTTTTATTTTTTAGCACGAAACCATGAAACTCTGTATTGAGCTGAGATATACTCTTTTTTAACACTCTGAAGATGATTGGAAATAGACCCAGTAACAAAAGAATCACTGTTCCACAAATTTTCACATTAATAAATATGGACATTAATGATTTTTGATTAATGAATAAAGAAAAATTGTTAAATATATAACTGGCCAATTTAGTATACTGGAATTGTCTTTTAGTAACTGTCATGTCTTGAATTTTTTGATACAATTTAGTAAGGTCTATACTCAAGTCTGAATGATTTTAAATTTCAAGAATATGATTTTTAATTTTGTCCCATGTGTGGACAGATGTATTTACCTCTAAATGAGGAGGCAAAGCCATTTAAACTCAGAGTGACATTGAAGAGTCAACCTAATTTTTAAGGTCACAAGTTTTTGTCTTACAGATAAAACTGTTTTTTTAAAAGCATTAACTCTATTCTCTAGCTTCTGATCAATAATCACTTGGGTAGCTAAGGCTATAGGAACATTCTTAGATAACTGATCAGTAAAAGTAGTAGTGTGAACTTTTTGAGCTAGAGCTATAGTTGAAACTGTTACTGAAGTAGCAATAGCTATAAGGGCTGTAATTCCCAAGATAAAAGTAACTAGAGATCTTTTTTGTCTTTTCTCCAAAAGAGAGTTAACCTCATACAATGTTTGTAGACCATATTTATCATATCAGCGAGATGACAGCTGTATTGGAACCATTAAGTATGGGGGTTGTTTAAGAATGAAAAAACCTTCATAATAAGTATCAGTTAAACAATTTGTGAGAATACAATTTTGGTAAGATACTGAATACACATCATTGCAGTGGTTAATTTTTACAGTGTGATATTCATTCATACAAGAAAAACATAAGGGGATTGTAAATAGGCTCTTATTTTATAGGTATGAAATCTCCCACATGGTTGGGCTAAAACAACGGGTTTTAGGGCAGCAAGGGCCCTCCATAAGTAAGGTTGAACAATTTGTTTATTTTCTATAATAGTTGTTAATATCGGGGGTACCCATCTATTAATATGCCACCTAGTGGGGGATGGAGTGGAAGTAGTTGAGTAGGGTCGTAAATTTAGACCCCAGTCACTGATATATAGTTTTTTTTTGTTTTTTGTTTTTTACCAGGTATGGGATAGTCCACTTTAGATTCATAAACGCACTCTCTCTACTTTGGATACCCAGTGTCTCACTGGATGAGTAACCAGTCTTTCTCAGTGTTATTAGGAGAGCAGATGGGTATATTAGATGGTGGTGAAGCTTTTGTGGCTGTATTGGGATCAACTCCTCCAGGCATCAGCATTTTAATCCACCAATATTTTCTATTATTACTCTGGGTTGGACTATCAGTGATTAAAGGCTTTAAGGTAGACATTAAACAAGAAGCTCTATAATTATTGAAAGCTGAATTATCATAAAAACAAATGGGAAGTGAACAAGAATGTCCTGTATAAGAAAAATTATTATTAATAATATGTTTTGTTTGAGTATAAAGTATGTCCACCCATCAACTGGGGGGAATCAGTAAAAACATTAATGACTTCATTATCGCAAGTAATTGGCTGAAATGTTGGAGGATTAGGCATGTAGGCCCAATAGATTTTAACAGCTGTCAAAGCATGAGCTGAATTAGTTTGAGTCATAACTAAGGTAACCATGGCTAGAAACAAGGTTATTGGGCTAATAGGAGCATGTTGAGATGTTACCATGTCTCCTGCTTTTTCAGCCAGATTTTCTATCTGTTTTTATGTTGGTAGTTGTGAGCGGCAATTGCTGAGAACATTGTGCCTAGTTGCTTGTCACCTCATCCACAGCACTCTGGGAGGAGGGATGTTTTTATTTTGAAGGGAAAGATTTTTCATTTGACAATTTAATGTTTTTCCTTTCTCTGGTTAATGCTGAGTTGTAGTTTATCTGGTGGTAGGTGTTTTCGGGGCAGTGAAGCAAGCTCTTCTTTCCATTGATCAGTAGCCATGCCTTTTCGTCTGTTGTTTCTTTGAATTGGCAGTATCTGTGTCACTCGTCTCGGTCGCCGGATCAATGTAGGCATGTCGAATAAATCGATCAGGAATTCAAATAGGAGTAGATTTGTCTTGCAGGACTATACAAGCATATCCCCTCCCACTGGTTAGTAATATGTCAGGCCCTCACCATTGGCCTGTAAGGAGATCCTTTTATTTTACCACAGGTTTAACATTTTATTCTGGGTTCCAGTGTCTAGTTATAGCTGAATTGCCCGAAGAATTCAAATTTAAATGATTTATAACAAATAAAGCATGATTTAAAATATGATGAGGAGAGCTATACTTAAACTCCCCCTCTTGTAATGTAGTTATTTGATTTTTTAAAGTTTGGTGGGCTCTTTCAACTATGGCTTGACCTTGTGGATTGTAAGGGATTCCTGTGAAATGAAAAATATTAAATTGGGAACAAAACTGTTGAAAAGACTTAGATGTATATGCAGGACCGTTATCAGTTTTTAGTTGTTTCGATATACCTAGCTGTGAAAAACAAAGGAATAAATGTTGTACCACGTCCTTGTAGGCTTCTCCAGTTCTTGCTGAGGCTAAAATGACAAGAAAAATGTATCCATAGTGACATGTAAATAAGATAATTTTCCAAAACTGGGAAAGTGAGTTATATCCATTTGCCATAAAACATTAGTTTTAATTCCTCTAGGATTCACTGCTGTCGGAGCGGCATTAACAAAAGTAGGACAAGTTGGGCAATTTTTAACAATCTGTCTGACTGTTTTTTTTGGTAGATGAAACTGGTAATGTAAGGCAGTAGCATTTTGATGATGAATTTTATGAGAAAGCTGGGCCTTTGTTGGGGCCTCAGTTTCCACTGCAGCACATATAATAGTTTTAGTTAATGAATCGGCTGATTGATTGCCTTGGTGTAGACGTCCAATTAGGCCAGAATGAGATCTAATATGGCCCACAAAGAACTGTTTCTTCCTGTCACTAATTAGTTGTTGTAATTGAGTTAACAGTTCTAAAATTGTAGTTTTGTTAGCTGGAATAGTAGCTGTTTCAATATGAGGAAACAGTCCTTTAATATAGCAAGATTCAGTATATAGATTAAGTTTCGAGTCTTTTAGGGCTGTGAAAGCATATAAAACTGCCCTTAATTTTGTTTTTTGTGTTGACGTTTCTGAAGTTTTTAGCACATGAGACTTATTATTAATGATTGCTATGGCTTTGCCATTAGAGGATCCATAAGTAAAAACCAAGGCTGCTCCCTCAAGGGGAACTGAGGAACAGTTGTGAGGAAAAATTATAGGATTTTGTTTTACGAATTGTAACAGTGGACTTTTGGGTAAATGAAGCAGAATTTGTCCTCTGTAATCAGTTAAAGCTACTTGCCAATTGTCACTAGTTTGAAACAAAGTTTGAAATTGAAACTTATCATAAGGAACAATTATATTTTGTACATCATGTCCAAATAATTCAACACTACTTTGTCTTCCTTTGGTTATAAGTAAAGCTATTAAGTAAGGATAAGAAGCCAATATTCTCTTAGATGCTACCAGTAGATGGAGCCATTCTATCAGTCCTTCTTGTCATAGACATCCTGTGGGAGTATGGAGAGTGGCCAGAACAATTAAGTCCCAAGGCAGGTGGTAATCTATTCTTTTAACCTTTTGAGACTCAATAGCCTTTTCCACAAGGGACAAGGCTTCCTTGGCCTCTGATGTTAGAATTCTCTTAGAATTGGGAGAAGAATCCCCCTGTAAAATATTGAACAAATGCTTTAACTCTGCTGTGGTAATATGCAAGTAAGGTTGAATCCAATTAATATCCCCCAGTAATTTTTGGAAATCATTTAATGTTACCAAGTGGTCTTTTCGTAATTGTAAAGGTTGATGACTTACTGTTTGTGTATGTAATACATGGCCAAGATATGTGAAAGAAGAATTCTTTGAATTTTTTCAGGGGAAATTTTCAGACCACAATCAGTTAAAGCAGACACAGTTTCATTAAGAATATTATGTAAAAGGGCATGATTTTCATGAGTCAGCAAAATATCATCCATATAATGGATTAAATAGAGATTAGGATATTGGCTTCTAGTACCTTGCAAAGCAGCATCCACATATTTCTGACACAAGGTAGGGCTATTTTTTATTCCTTGTGGCAGGACTTTTCATTGAAATTTTTGGAACGGCTGCTTTAATTTTTCGGAAGGTAAACTAAATGCAAATTGTTTACAGTCTTCTGGGTTTAAATGAATAGTAAAGAAACAATCCTGTAAATCAATAACTATAATATTGAAGCTAACAGGTATAGCAGCCGAAGATGGTAACCCAGGCTGCAACGCCCCCATGGCTTCCATAGTGGCATTGATAGCTCTTAAATCCTGTAAAAGTCTCCATTTATCAGATTTTTTCTTAATGACAAAAATATGAGTATTCCATGGGCTAGTAGAAGGCTCTATGTGACTAGCCTCTAATTGTTGTTGAACTAGTTTTTTAGCTGTCTTGAGTTTTTCCAAGGGCATGAGCCATTGTTCCACCCAAACCAGTTTGTTGTCTTTATAGGTAATAGGGTCGGCAGTTACAGGAACAGTGGCCCCCAGGATAAATTTGAGTAATCAATGCCTGCTCGGTTTGTGTTTTCATTCACTTGTACAGGTTCCTGTATTCCCTGTCTTTGCCAAGTCCTTTAAAGGGATTATAGCCCATCTGTAGCATTTGTGCTGAGACTTTATCATTAGTACTATAAAAAAGCATGGCCATTTGTGAAAGAATATCTCTTCTCCACAATGTAAAGGGGAGAGATGGAATGACATATGGGCAAAAAGTTCCTGAAGTTTCATTGTCTGTCCGATTTAAAATTTTACAGCTTTTGGCTACTGAAGGTGCTTGACTAATGCTTATGAGTCCTGAAGGAACTATTTGAGTCGGCCATGAAGCAGGCCAATCATTCCCGGCAATACAGGAAACATCGGCTCCAGTGTCTAACAAGCCTTTAATTTTAACTCCTTGAATATATAAATCTTTTAAAGGTCTAGAATTAGTAACCTCCTGAACCCAAAAAGCAACATCGCTAGAACCAAATCCAGAGTCATCTCTAGGCAGGTTAGTTAAAGTTTTATCTGCTTTACAATAGGGCAATAGCAGCAACTGGGCTATTCTTTGACCTTTGTGAAACTGCACAGTTTTGTTAGGGGGAACGACAAGCACCTGGATTTCCCCTGTGTAATCTGAATCCACCACTCCAAGAATAATGGAAACTCCTTGCAAAGACAAGGAGCTTCTGCCTAATATTATACCCACTATTCATTCCAGGAGAGGGCCATTTATTCCCATAGGAATTGGGGTTGTCAGAACATCCGGGGCTAATATTGTTGTGGTGGAGGAACACAGGTCCAGTCCTATGCTCCCTGGGGTGGGTTGGATGAGTTCTGCGATGGAGCAGAAGGAACAAACGGGTTCATGGTGGAGGCTTCCCATATTGTTATCTGGGGCCGGGGATGGCCCCTCTGGAAGTTTCCCTGAGCCGGGATGGCTCCTTGCTGAGTTAAAGGAGTGCCATGTTTATGAAATCTAGATTGACACTCCCTAATCCAGAAGTCCCTTGACTTCTGGGACACAAATTTTTTGGTCAAGTAGCCCCAGTAGGTGGCGATGGTGTGCCATGTATGCCGGCCATACCTTGCTTAGCCGGACAATTTCTGTTAATGTGTCCGACTTGACCACAATTAAAGCAAGATTGTAATGAGATATTCTTTTGCTTATTACTGCCCTGCATGACCTGTACAACCTGGGAAAAGGTCTCTCCTTTCAGGGCAGCAGCTATAGGCATTCCCTGCATAAAAGCTGGACTAACATCAGCACATTGTCCAATATAATCAGTTATATTTCAGGTTTTCCTTACCAGTCTAATTAAAGCCTGACAAGTGTTATTAGCATTCTCAAAAGTCAACTGTTTAATTAAAATTTCTGCTGCTTCTTCACTAGTAATTACCCAATTGACGGTGGTGGTTAGCCTGGAAATGAAGTCCGCATCGTTTTCATCTGCCTTGTGCTTTATGTCAGATAAGGAGGAAGTTTGAGTAAAATCAGCAGGCAACTTTTTCCAAGTGGTAACAGCACAGTACCTTATTTGAACATAGACCTCTCTGGGAAAAACTGTTTGAGGTTTTGCTTCTGGAATCTCAATTCTATTCCATTGTAAACCAAATTCTTAATATACTTAAGTCTTTTTCCACGTTCTTCATCCTGTTCCACTGGTAAATTTCTCTATTTTATGCCAATATCACAGTGTTCACATTACTATAATTTCGTCTAGATTTTTGAAGTCTGTTAGGGCATATTTCTCATTATCATAATAATTGTTATTATTTAACATTTTTGGTTATTTTTTAGTTTCCTCTTTTATATGAATTTTTATCCATTTTATCAAGTTCTGTGAAGAAAAAAACCCTTTGGGAATTTTAATTAAAATGAATTAACCTTAACTTGGGCAAAAATTGACATATTTTATGCTAACTCTTTCTATCCATTAATATGGTACTTTGTTGCCAACTACTTGGTCTTGTTTTATGTCTTTCAAAAAATTGTTTTCATTTTTTCCACAAAGGTCTTGTACTCATATTTATTTCTAGAAGTTTACAGTTCTTTGAATTCCATTTTTTATTAACACATTGCTTGCATATTTATAGCTTTTTGTTGTTACTACTGTTATTGTAAATATATTTTAATTAAATTTTCTAAATTTTATTACTGATTATTTTGTATATTGATCTTGTTTTCAGCAACCTTGCTAAACTCTCTTGTTATTTCTAATATTTTGTTTGAAGATTCTAATAGATGTTCCATGTTGGTCATCATTTAATATCAAATAATGACAGTTTTCTTCTTCCTTTACAGTTTTTTCTTCTTTGTTCTGCAACCATGACAATCCCAACCCAGTTCACAGGTACTAACAGGAGAGTAGACTCTACTGTTTCTATAGCAATACTGGGGTGGGGGAGATAAAGCTAACCCAGAGTCATTGCACTAATGGTGGCTGATCATCAGGCATTTCAGTATCCAAGTTCTCCAACATGTGTACTTGAATATACACAATATACTTTTTTTTTGAGTCGCAGTCTCACTCTGTCCCCCAGACTGGAATGCAATGGCATGCTCATGGCTACTGCAACCTCTACCTGTTTGGCTCGGATGATTCTTCTGCCTCATCCTTCCAAGTAGCTGGAACTACAGGCATGCGCCACCATGCCCGGCTAATTTTTTTTATTTTTGTAGAGACAAGGTCTCACCAAGTTGCCCAGGCTGGTCTCAAACCCCTGGGCTCAGGCAATCCTCTCACCTCTACCTCCCAAAGTGCTGGGATTACAGGTGTGAGCCACCATGCCCAGCTACACAATATATAATTTTTAATGTCCTTTTTCCATCTCATGACTTCACTCAAATTCTCTTTTCATTATCTCCCAGTGTATGATTTTATGTGGCTGTTCATCCAGGAACCCTACTGATCCAGTGTCCCAATTCCTTCCATTAACATGCTATGAATAGATAATAGAAATATGTTGTTGTCCTAGGTAACCAAATTTGGTGCCTGTATTGTCTACTAAGTTCGGTGGGTTGAAGTATGCAAGGACAAGATGTGAGCACCCTGTTTTCTCTTTCCAAGGCTGCGCTTTTCGGGGTTTTTTTTGCAGGGAGTAGATATTGTTGGTGTCTTGTTTTTTCTTTTATTTTTGGTGGCAACCAAATAAAATGTTTTGTTAAGGTTTTTTTTCAGTTTTAGTTTACTTATTTCTAAAATCTGAACATGAAACAAATATGTTTTATTGTCAGTGTTAATCCCATTCCTTTTCATAATGTGCTATTCTTTTATTGAGGATTTTATTTATTTCTTTTTATATCTTTAATCATTTACACATACTTATCTTTTATGTTTTTTTCAGATTGTTTTGCTGTGATCTCGAGTTTGGGGTTGCTGACCCTCCTGCTTGGTGTGTCTGTAAACACTTGTTCATGGTGGATCTTTCCTCCAGGTATTTTGTAATTTTTTACTGAAAGTTCATCTTCAACTGACCTTGACTTTTCGGCAAAAAGTTCTTATGACCAGAGTGATTTTCCATCTGTGTCAGCATGTATCCTAGCAGTAACATAACCAGGACCATGCTGTGTGTGCATTTATTAATTGATGATGTACAAAACTCACAGACAGTATCAATTCAGTCTTCTAAACCTCTCAAAGCATAAGCTTGGGATTTTACTTTCTCACAAAGTACTTATTTTTGCACCCAGAACCCAGACACAGGCAAACTTTCTTGACATTTTTCTGATTCAATGGGTATATCTTATTCCTTGTCCCCCTGCAATCACCCTAGCTTTTCTGCTTTCTTGTTTAAGCTCTTGCATGGCCCTAGTCCAAGTCCCTAACTCTCATCTCTGGTGTGGGCCTTACACCAGCCTAATAACAGCACAGACAGACACACCCACACCCCAGGCTTGCTGTAGTTTTGCTCACCAATTCCAGCTATGTTTTTCCATTCCCTCTTCAGTTCCAGCAATTGAACTAATTTACTTTCCTTTTATCCCACATTTCTCTGTGTTTGTAGTAGGAGGGTTCCACATTGGTCTGCTCTTCCCAAGTCCCCTTTTCCCCCACAGAGCCCTCAAAACCAACCAGGCCTTAAAACCTCTGATAGAAGCTAGAATTAGATGCCTATGGGGTATAGGGTAAACCCTGCCTTCAGAAAGTATCCCCAGAATTTGGCCAGAATCTTTCTGGGAAGAAGGGACTGGGCTTGTCTGATTACTGACTGGACAATTTCTGCTTAACAACCACCTTTCTGTTCTTGTGCTGGAACACAATCAGAATGCCTCTTCCCTGCCAATTTCAGAGGATGAGGTCATCTTTGCAAGGGCCTTAGAGAGACATTAAGTAAGGAATCTTTTACAAAAGAAATGCATGTGGCATTTGAGACTTGAAGAAACTCAGCAATGGATCCTCTCCTTGAAAAACAAATTCAGGCCGGGCTCGGTGGCTCAGCCTGTAATCCCACGCTTTGGGAGGCCAAGGTGAGTGGATTGCCTGAGACCGTGGGTTCAAGACCCTCCTGGGCAACTTGGCGAGACCTCATCTCTACAATAAATCAAAAAATTAGCCGGGCGTGGTAGCACGTGCCTGTAGTTCCGACTACTTGGAAGACTGAGGCAGAAGGATCGCCGGAACCCAGCAGGTCGAGGCTGCAGTGGCCAGGAGCGGCCACTGCACTCCAGTCTGGGCAACTGAGTGAGACTCCAATTCAAAAAACAAAACAAAACAAAAAAAACAAATTCAGCCGGTCTCGGTGGCTCAGCCTTTGGGAGGCTTTGGGAGGCTGAGGTGAGTGGATTGCCTGAGCCCACGGGTTCGAGACCCGCCTGGGCAATTTGGTGAGACTTCATCTCTACAATAAATCAAAAAATTAGCTGGGTGTGGTAGCGTGCGCCTGTAATTCCAGCTACTTGGAAGGCTGAGGCGGAAGGATCGCCAGAGCCCAGCAGGTGGAGGCTGCGGTGGCCGGAAGCAGCCACTGCACTCCAGTCTGGGTGACAGAGTGAGACTCCAACTCAAAAAAAAAAAAGAAAAGAAAAACAAACTCAATGGCGTTTTGTTGTTGTTGTTTTGAGAAGGAAGCTTCCCAGGTTTTGGTTTTTGCTTTTAAATAAAAATAGCAGGCCAGGAGTGGTGGTTCATACTTGTAATTCCAACACTTTTGAAGGTTGAAATGGGAGGATCCCTTGAACCCACGAGTTCAAGGCTGTGGCGAACTGTGATCATGCCACTGCACTACTGCCTGGGTGACAAAGTGAGATCTTGACTCTAAAAAAAAAAAAGCAATGAGCCAGGGAGGTTGGCTCTTCATAGAGAGAACATATACCTTCCTGGGAAAACAGGCTGAAAGATCATAGCTGAACACATGACAGCATTCAAAAATGTCTCTGAAAGGGTGAAAAGTCAAAATGGAGTAGCTTTAAACATTATGGCCAGTCATTTTAGCTACACTTAAATGTTGTTTTGCTTTCCCAGGAACATGCCTTCTAATTATTAACAAGAAAGCAAATTTGTTTTCTAGGGAGGTAGTTTCTGATCATTTCTGATAATATACAAGGCATGCTTGTATAGCCTGATCAGTACAAGGTAATTACCAGAAACTACCTCCCTAGAAAACAGCTCTCTGTTTTTAGCATTTGTCTTCCAGCCATGAACAACCAAGCTGATCTAACCTATTGTGATCAGCCTTCCTTGACAGACCACTAGCCCACCATCTGGAGTCACAAGATGTGTTGGTCTGACAACAAAACCTAAGTTATCAACACCCAAGAATGCAGTTGCAGGAAACATTTTTCCCTGTCTTACTTCCTTATAGAAACCTTAAATACTCCTGACCCTCAAGTCCAACACCATGCTTTTCTTAGCATCGGTCCCTTCTTATCTTGGGAAGTAAATAAACTCTGTTGCTTTGCCTCTACAATTCTTTGCTTCATTCCCACAGCACCAGCTCACCGACCTAACGGTCAGGAAGAAAGTCAGCGAGTATTTCAGGAAAAGACAGTCATGGAAAACAGAGCCCAGACTTTAAAGTCCATAAGAGAGATACACGCCTTACAAACATTCCAAGTTATGGCATTCTTCTACATAGCCATAAATGTTTGAACACTAAACGTATGCACCCAGGCTTGAGAATAATCAGCCCAAGACTAAGTATGCAGAAATCTCCTTAATAGATTTTCTTGCCTTTGGACTTACTGATGTCTTTCACCATGGTATTTCCTTTACTCCTTTCTTCAGAGCTCAATATCCTTCTTAGAGTCAGAACTTGCTCCAGGGAAAAGTTTGGGCAGTCTATCATCTAACCCTTAGTGCAAATGTGATCCAATATGTTATTCGTTCAAAGATGTTGCCTCTTGAAGATGATAATATCAGTGAGATAAAGATTTGCCTAAAATTATATGGTATAGAGTGAGACTCTTCAAACACGAATCACTGAAAAACAACAACAACAACAAAAATACAAATCTCATTTTTTTCTTAGAAAGAATAGGGTGGAGCTTTGTCTCTGAGCTATGAGGTCTGGCTGGGCCTGTGATCTCACACTTTCTCTGCAAGCAGTGATGATGAACATGGCCAGGCTCTGTTTCTGCCACCTCAGCCTCTGAATTCGAATCTCCCACCAGTCAGACCTGTCTGCTAGGGTCATAAAGAAACCAGAAACAAGGAGAAAATTCATTTCTTTCCTCTTAAGGAGTTCTACTTTATAATGAAATGTCTTTAAAGAACCATGAGCTAATTCCTTCTACCACTTAGGGATCTTTCAGCATTGCAGAGAAACAACCAAAGGAATTTTCCTGAAAAAATTTCATTCACCTCAGTTCAAAGTTCAATACACTAAATTATTTTGATGGTGTTAAACTCACTAAGACCCCCTTCTATAAACTTATTTGAATGTCATCCACAATTTCTACTGATGGGTTAGTCCGAGGGTTCATTTTGTAACACCTGACCTCATACTCTGGCCACAGCTGACTGAAACATGAGTGGAGGGGTGGCTCAGGAGAAGCCAATCCATTTGTTAAGCTGAGCCCATTGGATTCTCCCTTTCAAAAGAAAGGCCCAGAGGATCAGATGCAGTAAGGCACTGGATCTGGAAGGCTGTGCCATGGTGAGCTTAGCTAAATGCAAGATGCAGACAGATGTCCACAGGCCGGAGAAGATGAACTTCATCCTCCACCTGAGGTCAGCCAGAGCCATCCGGCAAAACACATGAGGATCCCTGTGCTTCTCCTTGCACAACAGAGAAGAGACTAAGGGGAAATCCTGAGGACCAGTAGTTACTCTCCAAAGGCAAAAGACAACACAATTACAATGCATTTAGTGTCAAATGCTGCCACAAAAGTGGCTGTGAGGGTAGAGAGAAAGCAAATGTGTGAAAGGTGGCTGCAAGGTAAGAGCAATTAGAAACCATCTAACATGATGTCTGAGTCTGTTTGAGCTTCTATAATAAAATACCTTAGGCTGGGTAATTTATAAACAATAGGAGTTTATTGCTCACAGTTCTAGGGTCTGAGGCACCAACAGTTTCAGTGTCTTGCTCTCCACTTCAAGGATGGTGCCTCACATGGCAGGAGGGGCAAGGCTGCTCCCGTCAACCTCTTTTATAAGGACTCTAGTCCCATTCATAAGGGATCTTCCCTCATCACCTAATCACTTTCTAAAAAGCCCCACTTCTTAAGACTATCACATTTACTATTAGGTTCTAGCATATGAATGGGGGAACACAAACATTCAGGCCACAGCACATGGAAAAGTCCACCTGGATATTACTTCACCTTCCATTTTTCTCCAGATGTTTCTGATTTCCCTCCTTTTAGCATCTTTTTTTAAACTACTCACCCCCATCCTTGCACACTCATTTTCAAGAGGAGATCTGCCTTTTCTATCAGTGAAAAGATCAATCACCAAGAGGAGTTCTGCTGATGCCCCTCACCCTGCTAAGTCCTTGTTTCATCACCCAATCATACCTTCCTTCTTATCTGTTGCAAAGGAAACATGCCTCCTCCTTTACAAAGTTGAGTCTTCCAAATCTTGTGTGGATCCTGAGGCTATCACCCACTCTCTCCATCTCTGACAGCACCTTCCTCTCTGCTTGTAAATGTGCTCCAGGGTCTCCTAAATCCCCTTCCTCAACCCCAGTGTTCACTGTGGCTACTGCTTTGCTTCCCTCATTCCCTTCACAGCCAAACTTTTGGCAGTAGTCTGACTCTCGAGTCTCACGTATTCCTCAACTCACGATGCCCATCGTAATGGAAAGACTTTGAGAATTGCTCTGGGGAAACAAGAAGAGCTCTCAATTGCAAAATCTGACGTCCTGGTTTCGATGCCTCCTCTTGCAACATCTAGCATTGTTGACCATATCCTCTATTGGCCGCTGTCCAAATAGAATACAGATGGCACATACACGCTGGCTGCTTTGTACAAACCAGCCCATGCCTCTGTAAATAGCCTCTTTACTAACTAAGAATGGTGGAGTATATGGGGGCCAGCAACAGAGAGAAGAGATACCAGAACCACAGAGTGCAAGCTATGAGGAGAGAGCAGCCTGATGAGCTGGGGTATGTGATAAAGAATAGGAGTCTGGGAAATACACACTTCAACCGACTGGCCTCCTTCCTAGCAACCTTCTGCAGGGCTTCCCATTGGCTTGAACCCAACAGAACCCAGAAGACAGAGCCTGACAGGTACTCCTTCCAGGTGCAGAGCATAGCGAGAAGAGCTGGAGGTGGTGGACCTGGGGGCAAATGCTCCTCCTCCTGACACTTCTCACTCAGTGTTTGTATCCCCCAACTCTTCTGGAAAAATTTGCATGACATCCAAAACTACTTCTCCTCCCCTCAGACTCTTGCTTGCGTTCCACCCTTCATTAACAGCAGACACTGTGGCATCTTCGTTTCTTAATGAGTCTTGCTGCTTTAGTCCTGGCAATAGGGACGTCTTCTGAGAGTTTGCTAGAAATGCAGAATATCAGGCCCTGCCCAGACCTAGTGGATCAGAATCTGCATTTTAATGAGATCCCAGATGATCCATATACACATTGAAAGTTAGGAGTGCAAAAAAAAAAAAGTTAGGAGTGCTAGTTCGCAGTACATTTTACAACTATTCCTCTTTTCCATTTAACATTGGAAGTGTTAGCATGTGCTCGACTTAGAGGCCTCATATTAAAACAGAAAGAAGTAGTCCGGGCGCGGTGGTTCAAGCCTGTAATCCTAGCACTTTGGGAGGCTGAGCAAGAGGATTGCCTGAGCCCATGGGTTCAAGACTAGCTTGGGCAACATGGTGAGACCTCGTCTCTACAATAAATCAAAAAATAAGCTGGGCGTGGTAGCATGTGCTTGTGGTTCCAGCTACTTAGAAGGCTGAGGCTGCAATGGCCATGAGTATGACACTGCACTCCTAACTTTTTTTTTTTTGCACTCCTAACTTTCAATGTGTATATGGATCATCTGGGATCT
>CAUYQG010226438.1:0-23018 GCA_963574415.1 Tarsius wallacei
AGAAACAGGAAAGTCTTAACTGAAAATCTTGACATGAGAAAGGTATGAGCAAAAATTGTCCTGAAGGAGCTCTTGCCTCATGACAACATACCAGCTCACACAGCACTGTCTGTGAGGGAATTTTTAACCAGTAATCAAATAATTGTATTGGAGCACCCTTCCTACTTACCTAATCTGGCCCCTAATGACTTTTTTCTTTACCAAAAGATAAAGTAAATATTGAAAGGAAGACATTTTGATGGCACTAGAACATCAAATGTAATATGACAAAAACTTTTATGGCCATTCCAGAAAAAGAGCTCCAAAATTGCTTTGATGGGTGGACTAGGCACTGGTGTTGGTACATAGCTTCCCAAGGGGAGTACTTTAAAGATGACCATAGTGATATTCAGCAATGAGTTATGCAGAACTTGTTCTAGGATGAGTTCACGAACTTAATTGTCAGAACTATTCCTGATTCTAGTACATTTCCGATGTTAAACAATACAAATAATTTTTCATTTGAAGAGAAATTTTATTTTAAAACAATTACTAAGCAATATCAATGCTTCTGATAGCAAGTTTATAAGAAACACAAAAATGTACACACCAAGACTGATTTTTAGAATATCTTTACCTTAGTGCTTGCGTGCTAGACCCATGAGAAGAGTCTGAGATGAAAACCTCATCAGACTGGCAAGGCTCCTCATACTATTGCTAGCGAGAGCAGTCAGTCACTTGGTGTAATGACATCAGACATTTCCACTCAGAAGGTGCTGATAGTTAAGTCTCTACTGGCATGAATACCTATACTGAATGTGGATTGACCTTTTCTGCCTGCACTGCTACTTTCTTTGATTCAAGTGATAGTACCAAATGACACATTTACTACAAGGGCTTTCACAAGAGATAGGTTTCAGGCAATGTTATGAAATCTACTGATCCTACCAGTTAATGCATCACCTTGATATCACCAAACAGAATATTAGAAACAATTACTAAAAAGTCAGCTAAAAAGCTATTGTTGGATTATGTCCTGCTGGGGAGCACGATCCTTGAGGATGTAGTATTTGTATCCAATCAGTAATATGTATTCTGAGCACACTCCAGTAGTTAGAAGACAGGTCCGTAAAACATGGCTCTGTCTGCTGCATTAGAGATCCAGGTGGAAAGTTGGCATAGTGCTCTCTGGGGCATGGTTGCATTCCCAATGGTTTTGACCCTTTTGGAGACTACTGGTCAGAGATCTCTTAATTTGGGTTTGTTTCATGTTTTCCCAGGATTTGGTTGAGGTCATTTTGGGAAATAATATCTTAGAAGTGAGGATTTTCTAAATTCACCATATTTGAAATCACGTAATGTTGATACATCTTATAATTGGTGTTGATCTCAATCCTTTGTAGAAAGTGGTGTTTGCTAGAGTTTCTCGCCATAATAAATCATTTTATTGCATTTATTACATTTCTTGCTCAGCACAAAGTTACTGTTTCTCCAGAGAGCCCACCAAGAGCATTCTCTTCGTGTGACCTTCACAAGTGTCTCACAGTGGTATAGCTTCCTATCACCCTTGCAGGAGACTGGAAGCCTACTTGATGTCAGAGAAATACTCTTTCCTCAGGTGAGATGAGGCTCTGGTCAAGTGTCTTTGCTGTGGACTAGGTCTTTGCTATGAAGAATGCTCTGGAGTATCTTACAAGCATTATTTTTCCTCTTCCTTTTTCAGAGACAATGGGGGATCTTTCCTGGCTTTTCACTGTGAGAACCTAACAAAGTTTCTGAAGGTAAAATTCATAAAATTGTTGGATTCTCCAATACTACAGATCCCAGAAGTTTCTAATTCTCACACTAGTCTACACTTGCTTTCTAAAAATTTGGCCAAATTGCCATTTGGGTGTTCTTACCAGTTCTCTGTCCTGGCAACTTCTGTTCTAGGTAAATGGATCTCAGATGTGACTCTGGACTTGTTTGTCTCTCCAGAGTTTGAACAGGCTGTTTGACCTACAAGCACAGTTCTGTGATTGACCCACACCTTTTATTTTTGGTTTCTTTGTTTGTTAGGCTTGTTTCTTACTACAAAAACAAGAGTGATGACTTCCAAGTTGTTTAATACTGGCCCCAAGTCCAAAGATGCTGACTTATCCAATATTGGGTACCTCCTTAATTTTTGTATTCTCAAATGTGGTTGAGTTCATACATCTTTCATATTGGTTATTTTAATTTTTCAACTCTAATTTTCATTTTTGTCTTTTTAATAAATTATGTTAATCTATTGAGGTTCACTGTTGTCTAGGTCATTGTGCTAGTTTGTGTCAAAATTATCATAGATTTATATATTTGAATATAAGCATAATTGTTGAATCAAGTGTTTTCTTGTTAGTTCCAACTTTGCCCAACTGCGTCGCTTTGTACAGATAGCATTTAATCCCATAATTGGTCATGTTTCTTTGCATGTCTCATAGGTGTTTTTTGTTGTCAAAAACTGGACATTTTATAGCATATATCTTAGTAACTCCTGATTCTAATTTCTCTATGACTTATTAGCTAAATCTGTCTCCATGCTGTGAGCAGCCACTAATGACTCTCCTCTGTTTTGTTAAATCCTGCTTTTAGTTTCCAGCCTGGCTTTTTCGGCATCTCCAACATGTCTGCATAACTCAGACACCCCAGTCCTGCAGTACATTCGCTCTGTTCATGGATCTGTGTGTGGCTTAGGGAGTGTGTCCAACGTTCAGCCCATTTTCAAGTCAGCTTCTGTGTATACTTTTCTCCAGACACTTCTGGTTCTTCCTTCCCAGTGCAGAAAGTTTTCTTGTTGGGAAGGTCTCTGTGACCATCTTATCTTAGCCCTCCCTTGACTCTTACTTCCAGGATCTCCTAAATTTTGGCTGGACCACTGCTTGCCCCCTTCAGCCAACATAGTGGTGTGTTTTCACATTCATCTCTTACTGTGTTTGCCACTTGCTTAAAAAGGACACAACTATGCATTTTCTCTCTCTCCACACTCAAGTTCACCCTCTACAGTCTGGAGGCTGTTGGCGTTCATGATAGGCCCTGGAGCACACAAGCTGGGCTGAGGTGAGGACAGTGGTGCAGCACCAGCAAGAGGCCTGCTGCCTCTTGCTCTCCTTTCCAACATTTCAGCAGTTTTTCATGAATAAATGCTTCTCAGTTGCCTCATCTTTCATCAGTATTTAGAGCCCCAGAGGATGGTTGTTTTTGAGAATTTTCTTTAATTTCACGCTTGATAATTCATACATGGCCACACATTACCACAGCTGAAGTTATGGCCTAGTTCTCTGTTTGGGGGACTAAATTGTTTTGGGGACTAAATCCAGTTGGAAGTTCTGACCATGAGGATAGAAATGGTAGACTGCCAACTTCATTTCTTAAAATTCCATCTGAGCATTGACGTGTTCCCTGTACTAGTCAGATTCCTTAAGAAGGCACATACAATTTCTTGCCTGGAGGGTGAAGTAGAAGACAACTTTGGTGAATTAACTTTCAGCATATGCTGTCCAAGTATTCTTCTCATTTTTATTTTGGCTTTTTTTTCATTCAAGTATGATTATTGTCTGCTAGTTTTCAGACCCAAACTTGGAAAATTAATAGCAACACTAGGGAATGACATACGTTTTTTAAAAATTCAGGGTGTATATATGTGTTTAAACTATTAAAAGAATGAACAGTTTACCTACTCAGGTCTAAAAAATACTCTGTATGATAGCATGCCTCTGTGTAACAATAATTTCTTTGAAGAAAAAATAAATTTGATGTCATATTATTATTAGATTTTTGTTAATAGATGAAGTCAACTAAAATACATTATCTAAGATGCAAAAATTCAGATGTTATGTTCTCTTTAGTTACACAAAATACATTTTTGAAGGTAACAGTCAACTTACATTGAATAAAGGGTAAGAAATTTAAAATAAGAAATCTGTTTAATGACATGTCTTGTGAGCCTTCTTCTATTCCAGCTGAGCCTCAGATTCTGAAACTGTGTGAACTGTTGTCAAGTCTTTTGACCTGAGCTGCTGTGTAGTCCAGTTCTTCATTTCATCATATCACAACATTTGCTGTGATAGTATGTGCTCCATTTCACATACTAATCCTTTGCCAGATTTAATGGTTACAAAATGTTCTTTTCTACTTATTACTTGTAAACATTGCTGAAATAGTTATATATTTAGGACACCCTGGGGGAAGAAATAACAAAAGATCTCCTTATAGCTTGGAGTAACTATAAGTACCTACGCTCTAGAGCTAAAGCATTTTAAATCCTGGCTCCCCATTTTGGCCTGGGATTTTATAGTATTTCTTATGTTTTATCTTTACAAACCACTCAGGACCTAGCATAATATGCATTCAAAGATGATTCATGAAGGAATGGACGTTACATAACTACTTCATTCCTATCTTCACCTGGAGGCAGAAAAAATATACATATATTTATATCATTGTATATAATGTTGTATTATTAAATTGAAATGCAGGCAGATATAGGAGATAGCAATTTCTAGACTGCGTATATGTTCATTAAATGTTAGATGCTGTTATTAATTTAAATGTTTGAATTATTACAAAAAGTAAAAAATCATTTTCACCATCATTAAATTCACATTAATATGTCTTGTAAACTTCAAAATACCGGTGAAACTCCATTTAAAAAAATCTTCTTTCTGAGGACAATTCCAAGATGTCGATGGAGTCAGTCAGAGTGCATGAGTCTCCGCATAAATGAGTGGGTACAGGGACGAATATGCATGCAAGTGTATCAGCAAATGGTTGTGCAAGTATCTGAGTGGGGACAGAGGATCAAGCAGCCTGAGCTCTCCTGCTGAAGTGGCTGTCCTGCATGACTACTTGAACCACAACATGCTACATGGCTCAGAGGCAGGCACCATCTCCGCCACCCTACCTGGTAGAAAGTGGCAAAAATCATCTGCTGTCACCACCACCCTCCATCACAGCCTTTGGCACCAGATTGGACACTGGTAGTGGGGACTGCAGAGAAAATACATCAGAGGAACTAGTTGCCAAGTCCCAGGTGAGGACAAGATGCAGAGATTCCCGACTGCATTTGTCCTGGTAACTGGGTGGAGACAGGCTCTGGCCTGCCCACCTGAAGAGTGAAAGTACTCTCTGAGACTGAGGGGTGAATTCAGCATCTATCTGAGGTTGATCACTGCCAATTCAAAGAGGATACCCTGGGTGCAGTATTCCAAGAGGGACAGGTCTGGTGAGGAGACCCAAGTAACCCATCACCTGCAACTGGAGTGAAGAACCCAGCCCACAGTGGATGAGTGGTGGTGAGTTTTAAAGTGACACAGCTCCCTTTCTCAGAAAACACGAGACATGTGATCCAGGTGGAGAGTGCCCTGAACAGCACACATGGAGAGGGTTGAACACAGGAGAATCAATTGGGGGCAATTCTCAGCCTCCCCCTGACCACATGGTGAACAGGGGGATAGATTTAGAAGTCAGAACCTCCTTCCCTCTGCTGTGAGCCAAGAGTAGTGGTGCTTGGGTCATGCCTACAGGAAACCAAAATCTCAGAAACTGTGACAAGAGATTGCTCAAGGGTTACAAAAGTTTCCTTTTTTTTTAATTCTCCCTGCTCTTTCCATATAATTTGCAGGTGTGTGTATTTCATTTTATTTCACTCTTTCTCCTTTTTTCACATAAGGTATATATTAGTGTGAAAATGTCATACTGTCAGTTTTAGTTTTCTTTTTCTTTTTTTTTCTATTTTTTACTGACTTGTTTTTCTATTTGTTTGTTGGTTTGTTTGTCCTTCATTCTCTTTATTGTCTTTCTTCTCCCTTTTCTCTTTCTTAGCTCCTTTCCTTTCCCTTAAGTTATTTCATAACCAGGGGAGAAACATATGTTCCCATTGCATGGACATAATGCAAAGTGGTGGGAAGTGGGGAACCCCGAATAAATCGTGAACCTTGTGATCTGCCAGAAACTTTTTGAATCTTAGCACTCCTCAACACATCTTATTCAAACTTCAAAGCTGCAAAAAGACAGCATATCTCCCTACCCCCAACCCAGCTTCAAAATCAAACAAATCTGGAGGTTTTACCAAAGGAAGAATAGGAAGTTGAGCAAAAAGAATTGAAAACTGCTCCCTCTCTCACTAAGCAATGGAAGTAAAAAGAAAAGAAAAATCCATTACAAATAAGAAGACATCAATGAAAAAAGCAGACACCCCACAAAAAAGGATGGTCCAAAAAGAATAGTGCACAAGAATACAGACTTGTGCACTATCCTTTTTGGACCATCCTCAGATCACAAATGCAGTGATCAAGGAATGCTTGGAAAAGATGAATAAGAACCAGGACAGGCAAGACAAAAACATGAAATAATTAGTTACTGAGGTGCAAGCTATAAAGAATACAGGAAATCAAATAAAAAATAAACTCAAAAGCATGAAACTCAGAATTAACCAGACAGAAGAAACAATCTCAGAACTTGAAGACCAAAATATGGAAGTAATCCAAACAATTAGGAACATAGAAAAGAAGCTTTAAAAGATGGAAGAAAGTGATTAAGAGATGCATGATTGTATTAAGAGACAGGATTTATGCATGATCAGTATTCTTGAAGCAGAAAAGGAGAATGACAGCAATCTGGAACAAGCATTCAATGAGATCATCCAATAAAACTTCCTACATCTCATCAGAGACAACCATCCCAACACAAGTGATTCAGAGGATTCTTGCAAGGCACCAAGTAAGAAGACCAACTTCTAGACAAATAGTAATTTTCTTACATAGAGTAGGTATAAAATAAAATACATAAAGGCAGCAAGAGAGAAAGATCAAACTACCTACTGGGGAAGATCAATTAGAATAGCAGCAGATATCTACAGAAACACTACAGGCTAGAAGAGACTGGTGTCCGTTCTTCAAAGTACTCAAAATAAACAATTCCAACCAAGAATGATCTTCCCAGCTATGCTGAGCTTCATCAGTGATGGAGAATTCAAGTCCTTTCCAGACATGCAATCTCTAAAAGTTTATGCTACCTCCAGACCAGCTCTATGAGAGACAAATAAGAAGGTATTAAGCACAGAAGAAAGAAAAAAAGAACAACCGTACTCTTCTCCAGAATGCAGGAAATCAGAGAACCAACACAGTGCACATCATGACTTCAAGATTCAAAGCACACACATATATCAACCCCCAAATCAAATGAAAACCAACAAACAAATGAAAATCAAACAAACAGCAACAACAAACTCTAAGAGCCTCATGACAGCAATAAACTCTCACATCTCAATAGTCAGCCTATATGTGATTGAATTGAATAAATGCCACTGAAAAACCATAGAATGGCAAACTGGATTAAAAAACATGACCCATCTATATGCTGTCTCAGCAGAATGGACACTCTCAGACTCAAAGTTAGAGAATGGAAAGCAAATTTTTAGGTGAATGTAACAAAAGAAAGTAGGGTTGCAATCTTAGTATTAGACAAAATAACCTTTAACTTTTCAAAAATTTAAAAAGATACAGAAGGAGACTACATAATGATAAAAGTTTCAATCAAGCAAAAATAGATATCTGTTCTAAACATATATGCCCCCAATAGAGGAGTACCGGAATTTATAAAGCAGCTGCGAAGTAAACCAAAAAAAAAAAAAAAAAATTGATTCTAACACCATCATAACTGGGGACATAACTACCCCACTAACAGCCCTAGATAGAAGACTGAGACAAAAAAAATCAATGAGGACATCTGGAACCTCAACTTGATGCTTGACCAAATAAACATAATTGATAATTACAGAACACTCCACCCAACAGTGATGGAATACGCATTCTACTCATTACCACATGGAACGTACTCCAAGATCAACCACATGCTCAGCCATAAATCAAGCATAAACAAATTTCATAAGATTGAAATACTGCCATACACCTTCTCAGACCACAGCAGAATAAAAATAAATATCTACACAAGCAAAGTTACCGAAAAACCCACAAAGACTTGGACACTAAACAGCATGTTGCGGAACAACTCCTGGGTCACACAGAATCAAATCAGCAATTAAAAGATTCTTGGAAACAAATGAAAATAAAGACACAAATTATCAAAACCTCTGGGATGCCATGAAGTTAGTACTAAAGGGGAATTTATATCTCTATGAATGCACATCAAGAAAATGGAAAGAACACAAGTAAATAGCCTAATAAATCACCTAAGGGAGTTGGAAAGACAGATAGCAAAACCCTAGTTTCAGTAGAAGAATATAGATCACCAAAGTAAAAGCCCAAATATAGGACACAGAAGATCAAAATAACATAGAAAAAAAATCAACAAAACAAAAATCTGATTATTTGAAAGGATAAACAAAACTGACGGATCCCTAACCAGAATCAAGAAAAAGAGAGAAAAAGCCCAAATAAATACAATCAGAAATGCCAAAGATCAAGTCACAACTAAACCCAAAGAAATACAAAACATTATCAGAGATTACTATGCACACCTGTATAGAAAGAAACTCTAAAACCTAAATGAAATGGAGGACTTTCTAACATCACAGAACATCCCAAGTTTGAAACAAGAAGAAATTCATACCCTAAATAGACCAATAACAACTCAGAAGATTTACTCCATCATAATAAAATCACCTACAAAAAAAAAAAAGTCCTGGACCAGATGACATTCCAGTAGAATTCTACAAAACATATAAGGAGGAGCTGAGACCAATCCCACTGAAAATATTCCAGGCAATTGAGAAAGATGGAGCTCTTCCCAAATCATTTTAAGAGGCAAACATCACACTGATACCCAAAACTGGTAAAGATCCAACAAAGAAAGAGAACTACAAGGTCAATATCCCTGATGAACATAGATGCAAAAATTCTCAACAAGATCCTAGCAAACTGGATTGAACAACACATCTCAAAAAATCATCCACCATGACCAAGTAGACTTCATCCCTGGGATGGAGGGCTGGTTCAACATCCACAAGACCATTAACATAATTAAAAACATCAACTGATGCAAAAATAACAATCACATGATTTTATCATTAGATGCAGAGAAAGGTTTTGATAAAATCCACCATCACAAACCCTTGAACACCTAGGCATAGAAAGGACATATCTCAAAATAGTAAGAGCCATTTATGATAAATCCACAGCCAGCATATTGCTAAACAGACATCTATTAGAAGCATTTCCCCTGAAAAACAAAATAAGATAAGGTTGCCCATTCTCACCCCTCCTGCTCAATGTGATGTTAGAATTTCTGGGTAGAGCAATCAGACAAGAAAAGGAAATCAAGGTTATCCAAATAGGAAAATAAGAAGTCAAGTTATCCCTCTTTGCTGATGATATGATCCTATACCTCAAAAATCCAATATGTCAAAAATCTGCTTTCACTGTTAAAGAACTTTGGCAAAGTCTCAGGGTACAAAATAAATGTGCAAAAGACAGCTGCATTCTCATACACCAAAAACAGGCAGGCAGAGAACCAAATAAAAAGCACAATCCCATTCACAATAGCCAGAAAAAATGAAATATCTCAGCATCTTTCTAACTAGAGAAGTGAAAGACCTTTACAATGAAAACTACAAAACACTGTTTAAAGAAATCCAAGCAGACACTAACAAATGGAAACATATTCCATGCTCATGGATAGGAAGAAACAACATTGTTAAGATGTCCATACTACCCAAGGCAATCTACAGATTCAATGCAATACCCATCAAATTACCAGCCTCAAACTATAAGAATCTTAGAAAACACAGGAAACACCATTACGAAAATTGGAATAGACCACCAATTACTGATCAAAACCCCTGATGCCAATGCCGTAAGAGATAAGATAGACAAGTTTGACATCTTCAAACAGAAGATTTTCTACAAAGAAAAAAAAAACATTAAGAGAGTGGGGAGACAGCCCACAGAATGGGAAAAAATATTTGTCAGCTGTATATCTGACAAAGGCCTAATACCCAGGATCTACAAGGAACTCAAACGTGCCAAAATAAAAAATTAAAAAAACACAACCTTATTAAAAAGTGGGCAAAAGGGGCTGGGCTTGGTGGCTCAGCCTGTAATCCCAGCACCTTGGGAGTCCGAGGAGTGTGGATTGTCTGAGCCCGTGGGTTCAAGACCAGCCCGGGCAACTTGGCGAGACCTCATCTCTACAATAAAATAAAATAGCCGGGTGTGGTAGCGCATGTCTGTAGTTCCGGCTCTTCGGAAGGCTGAGGCAGAAGGATCGCGGAGCTCAGCAGGTCAACGTTGGAGTGGTCCTGAGTGAGCGTGCCACTGCACTCCAGCCTGGGCAAAGGAGTGAGACTCCTACTCAAAAAAAAAATGTATGAATAGACACTTCTCAAAAGAACATATGAGCAGTCAACAGGTACATGAAAAAATGCTCAGCTTCACTAATCATAAAATAAATGCAAATTAAAACCTCACTGAGACACTATCAAATTCCAGTCAGGATGGCCACCATCAATAACTCAAAAAACAACAGATGCTGAAGAGGACATGGGGAAAGAGAACACTTCTAAACCGTTGTTGGGAGCATAAATTAATACAATCTTTGTGGAAAACAGTCTGATGAGTCCTAAAGGATCAAATAATCGACCTTTCATTTGACCCAGCAATTTCCCATCTGGGTATATACTGGGAATAACTCAAATCATTCTATAAAAAACTTACCTGCATATGCAAGTTTACTGCTGCACTATTCACAATAGTAAAAACATGACATGGAACCAACCATTCTGCCCATCCAAAGTAGACTGAATTTTAAAAAATGTGGTACATATACACAGTGGAATACTATGCAGCCGTGAAGAAGGAAAAATTATGAACTTCACAGCAACTTGGATGGATTTAGAGTCTATCATGCTCCGTGATCTATCAAAGAAACAAAAAACTGAATAACACATGTTCTCACTCATAAGGTTACCCTGGACATTTATACTATAAGAAAAGGTTTGGCAATAGTGAGACACCGCTGCTAGGGGAGGGATGGGGTGGGGCACATAACATCAATAATCATACCTGATCTTAAACTAGGTGAAGTGGGGCCAAAGGGAGGCCCAAACTTTAACTGCAGATGAATGAAACAGGATCCCTACCTATCACTGTACATCAAATAAAAAAATAAAAATAAAATTTAAAAAATCCACTTTCTGAACCCAAAGTAATGGGAAAAAAAACTAAAAAGTAGGCAAAGGGCATGAAGAGATATTTCTCAAAAGAAGAAATACAAGCAGCCAACAATACCTGAAAAAATGCTCAGCTTCACTTAATCATCAGAGGAATTCAAATCAAAACTACAATAAGATACCACCTAACTCCAGTAAGGATAACCCTCATTAATAAATAAGAAAACAACAAATGCTGGCGCTGGTGCAGAGAAAAGAGAATGCTTCTGCACTGCTGGTGGGAGTGCAAGCTAGTCTAGTTCAACCTCTATGGAAAGTGGTGTGGCGATTCCTAAAAGAACCAGAGATTGACCTTCCATATGATCCAGCATCCTTCTCCTGGGAATATACCTGCAGGAACATAAATCATTCTACAAAAAAGACACCTGCACATTAATGTTTATTGCCACACTCTTCATAATAGTAAAAACATGGAACCAACCCTACTGCCCTGGATAAAGAAAATGTGATAAATATACATGATGAAGTATTATACTGCCATAAAGAACAAATCATGGACTTAGCAGTAAATTGGATGGAGTTGAAGACCATCACACTAAGTAATCTATCACAGAAACAAAGAACTGAATAGTGCATGTTCCCACTCATAAGTGGGACATAAACATTTAATGTATTAATACAAGGGAAGGATCAACAATCACTAGGCACTGCTAGAGGAGGGAGGAAGGAAAAATGGTAGGGTGAACGAAGACAATATAAAGGATATCTGTTCCTATACCAAGGGAGTGAGGGCCAGTTAGAAGCCCAGATGTCACCTACATGCAGTCTACTTATGTAGTTAATCCTTACTTGGACCCCACATTTCTGTAATAAAATAAACTTTAATTTTAAAAATTCTCTTTTCTTTAATCATGCTTTTTCATGCACCCATGAATGTTTCTTTGATAAACTGTGCTTTAAAAGGCACTCGTAGGGAATGCTATCAACAATATAAAATTATGCATAGAAAATCTATAATCACATTCAGAAAAAAGTTAACAATTGTGTGTAATGAGATTCTGGATGTTTTTGTTAAAAAAAAATCACTCCATAAAAAAGATGCATGTACACGCATGTTTATTGAAGCATTATTCACAATAGCAAAAACATGGAATGAACCACGCTGTCATTGAAAGAGGATTGGACCAAAAAAAAAAAAAAAAAAAAAAAGCACATATATACAATGGAATATTATGCAGCCATAAAGAAGGACAAAACTAGGAACTTTGCAGCAACTTGGATGGACTTACAGTTTATAATATTCAGTGATCTATCACAGAAACAAAGAATTGAGTACCACATGTTCTCACTCATAAGCGGACCTTAAACAATTATCATAATACCATAAGAAAGGGATTGTCAGTAGTGGGAAACTGCTGGGAGAGGGGAAATGGGGTTGGCAGTAATGGGAAGCTGCCAGGGGAGCACACCTCATCAACAAGGGTACCTGCATAATGAACATGTGTATACCTAACCCTGAATTGTACCCCACAACTTTAAAAGAAATAAAATTTCAGAGGGAGAGAAAAAAATAATGTATTAAAATTTTCCAAAATGTTCATGATGTTAGCTTTATAACCAGAAAAATATCTTTTTAAAAATGTAGTTACAAGGAATTATTCATATAATAGGAAGAAATGAAAAACCATATGTGGATAATATACCAAATTTTAAAATTAAATATGAATTAAAGACCCAGTTTTGCTTCCAATGTTCTGCAATTTCTACTGTGATTTGATATCCAATTTATAACAGAAAAATAGCTTAGTTTTTTAAAAAAATCATGTAAAAATTGTATACAAAGTGATTGGGTGGGTTAGACAATTCCAGACAGAGAATGCAATAATACTTTGTTATACTTAGAATAGGGGGCTTGGAGTCAGGAAAAAGCAAGGCAGAGGAGGTTGGGAGAAAAGCAGCAGTGAATGGTTTTGCAAAGAATGTTTGAGACAACTAGAGGTAGCCAGGGAAAAGCATTCAGGGTCTTGTTCGCGTATTCACACTGGCTGAGATAAATGCGAGGGGATTGAATGGGTTTAGTGAGCGAGTCTCTTAAATTCTCTTTTTGTTTGCAGTGATCACAGACAAGTTTAGTCTTGGGTTTAGGGAGGGCATTTTTCCCAGTGGAAATTATAAGCCTAGATCTATGCACTTTGCAAAAATGTACAAAACTCTTTGAGACTTAACACATGTACACATACATATCACAAAAAGAAAAATAACAAAATATACTATTTTAAATAATGAAAATTATAAAGGCAAATTTTAATTTAATAAAAAATTTTTAACTATATGTACTAATAAACTGCAAATCAATGTTGCTGAAATTTATATTACAAAGTCAAATGATTCATTGTAAACATAACTTTAATTTAAAAATCATTGTAAAAATTTCTAGTAAAAGTATGTTTAAAGTAGGATATTTATAAAGTTTAATATATTTGACATGATGTGGAGAGAGTTTTCGAAAGCTGGGATGCCTAAGGTCTGCAAATGTTTTAAAACGTTCCTTCAGGATTTGCAGCCCAAATTTTCTGATACCGAGTATCAAAGTTTTTGTGAATTGATGAAGCTACAATGGCCACAGAGGGGGCAGCAGCATCAGAACTGACTGCTCTTTGGTGGAACCTTCCCAGGACATGGATTTTTTTTTTGTCTGGGAAAATGGAGCCCACAGGTGTGGCATTTGGGGAAGGTCCATATGTTTTTACTTTCTGGATAAATGAACATAGTGTTGCTATACTTAGCTTGGGGGTCTCAGGGAATAATAGGTGGAGTACACTAAGGATAAAACTTAAAGGCAATATATTCTGAATGCAGGGGAAAAAGTGGGTTTTGGGGCACAGGTAGGGGAATGTCAGACTCTTAGGAACTAGTGGGTCATAGAAATTAATTCCTTAACTACCATGGAAATTTCATAAAGCTGTAGAAATTAAGTAGGCTAAGGATAAAGTTTTGCAATGTCAAAGAATGGATGGAAAATAGACAATTTAAGCAAGCAGAGTCATAATTGTGTATATGTGTATGTAAATGTATAAGAATGCATTTATAGGTCATGTTTCATTAGTGAAAGAGGATAATTCTTCAGGACTTAATTCACATGCTTCTGCTGAAGCCTACTAATGAGTGGTGGGACTTTTGTGTATCTCACAGGAAGAGGCTAACATCTTATTTCACTTACTGTAATGATTGCTTTTTGCCATCAACACATGCTATTACAAATTGTTATTGGTCTTGTCATATATACAGTAGCCATGTATATAGATAAATACAAAATGGCACCCTTCCAACGCACTAATCTATACAAGTTATGACCTAATTTATCTTATAATGACTGCGAAGCTAGGTGCATACTCCAATTCCATGTGTCTTGTTACAGCCAGTCATCTTGGAAAGGGATTCCAACAGCGCCTGTCTGCAGGTGAGTGAGGAGCATGAGCTCAGTGGCCGCTCGTCTCTCTATCCTTGATAACATTCCAAGTACCCTATCTTAAAGATTCCCACAATATTTTAGCCTACTAAGATCAAACTCTCAAGCCTTTGAATTTTCTGGCATTTAACATTGCACTTTATCCTAGGATGACAGAAGATCGAAGGGTATTAAGAAGGAAGTTAACACAATAACTTTTTAGAAAGCTATCTGGGTGTAGCCATATGCCTCTTGAAGACTGGTTAGACATGGAGAACTCAGAATGGGGAAGAAAACAATGTGTGTCTTACTTTGTTGTTTTTTTTTTTAGCTAAACATCACCAAATAATAATTTACTTTTCTCTTTTTATAATTTATGTAACTTACCATAAAAATTATAAAATTTGTCTTCAATGTTAGCATTATTTTTGCTTAATAAGTTTTACCTAAATATGTTCCTTAAGAGTAAAATCAAAATATTATCTTTAAAATGTAAACAAGTAGACATTGAATACATACAGATAAACATGAGTTCATGCATCCATAGTGTCCTTTGGTGTACAAACACATACGATGATTTCATGGTCTTTGAATGCTGACTCCTAGGCTTAAAATTATTCCTTCCTATGATATTTATCCATAGCCTTTTGGATCTTGAGTGAATAATTTTCTTATCTATTCTCATCTTTGGACATGGCTTCCTTTTGTAATAAAGTATTGATTTTCTATCATCTCCAAGAATAACAAAGTCATCTTGTCCATTTATTTTTTTGTATAATCCCAATGTGATTTTAAACCAACGCTTAATTCTTCAACTCAGAGTCATAACCCTTGAATCTGAAATAAATAAACAAGCAAATGATGTTACACTTTCTGAGGTGATGGCAATGGCCTAAGTTTTGTAGAGTCCAGGGTGGACATATGAATGCATTTGTCAGTGGGTGCACACTTAAGATGTACATTTAACTGCATCTACATTTTGCAGCAAAACATCAGTGCCTATACAATGCTATGCATGCTAACATACTGAAAAAGAGGGATACTGTATGATACCGGCAACTTACTTTGAAATTCATAAAAAATAAGCAATAATGGTTAGTAAGTATCAATGCATTAAAATATTAGATTGTGTATATTGTACAGTATTGTGCATTAATGTATAGTTAGTAAGTAGTGAAGGAAGAACGCAAACCCAGTTTTTCTGTTCCCCAGATCTATGTTCCGTCTACCCTTTTATGCTGCCTTCTTAAACTCTCCTTTCCCAACTTATATTAATAGATATCAGCACCAAGGTACAATATTTGAAGAAAGTTTTTAATGCTCTGTTTTATATTTTTTGTTAACAATAACATTAACTTAGAATTTGTATGAATTTGTAATTTGTTATACACTTAAAAACATGCATTTGACTTTATACAAGGTATCTGTGCTGTCACTGTCAGTTCTCAATGCATGATTTGTAACACTGAAATTGAAAGATGATTTAATAATTAAACTGAGTAGTCCCTTTTTCATCTGTCCTTACCTTTATTCTCTATATAGTGATATATGTGAATGTAGAATTAGTGACTGAGAGGTGATGTCCAATATTTAAACACATTGTCTCTATTTTTTTATTTTTCAAAGTTTGTTTAGAAAGTATATGTGTGTGTGTGTGTGTGTGTGTGTGTGTGTGTGTGTGTGTGACAGAGAGAGAGAGAGAGAGAGAGAGAGAGAGAGAGAGAGAGAGATTCACCTCTCTGAGGTAGGGGAGGGGGCCAAAGCTAAGAAAATGGCTTGGCCAGTGCTTAACAAAACAATGGCAAGCATATTTTCTCATAAACTTTCTGGGCAGAAAGATTAAGCATACCTTCTAAAGAAATCACATTACTAAGACGTTTATATAGCCATCAGACATAACACATTTTATATCAATCTTTAATACACTGTTTGTTTTCAAGTCTGGAGAAGATATCACTTAGCTAGAGACAGTTTTTCACAAAGCTGTTATTCTTTATGGGTTCATATGGTTTCTACAGAGAGTACATTTTTTATTTATTTCTTTTAGAACTATGTCAAGTCTCGCAAAATGAAACAAATTGTAAAACATGTTTCCCAAATGAATTATCAGGTTCTCTATGACTTAATTTGTTCTGACAACTTTTGTAATGACAATACAATTTTTTTTTCTGACAAGTAAAATTAGGTTTGGTGAAGAACAATCATTTCATGTTTCTGAGAAAGCAAATAAGTCAAATGGAGAAATCTCAATGGCAGAATGGACAGTGCTAAAGAAAGACATAGTAAATTCAAATAAATTAATGTTGAACTAGGATTCACAAAACAAGAAACAAAACCATAAACCACTGTTATAAAAGTTTAGGCAATAACTTGTCTAAAATAGACTAGATTGCAAAATGGTATGTTGCCATTCAGAATTAGAGGGGAAGGAAGGGAAAGTGAGGGGAGGGGAGGAGAGAGAGAGAGGGAAAGAGAGAGAGGAAATCAGATGTTTTCTTCATCATTATAAATAATTTTAGTAGTCTAAACATATGATCAGTTATGAAACAACTGTAGCACTCTCTACAAGTTGAGGAAAATATGTTTCATAATGAATTGTCACATACTTATTTCTAGAGAAATGCCTAAATCATAATTTGGATATTGAGGCAATTATAACAATGATAACCTATTTCCTCAATGAAGTACAAAACTTTTCCTAAAGGACAAGGGGTGACTAAGACTACCGGAAATTAAATTCTGGAGATATTATGGATTAATTTTATTAACAAGCCGGACTCGGTGGCTCAGCCTGTAATCCCGCGCTTTGGGAGGCTGAGGTGAGTGGATTGCCTGAGGCCACGGGTTCGAGACTCGCCTGAGCAACTTGGCGAGACTTCATCTTTACAATAAATCAAAAAAATTAGCCTGTCATGGTAGCGCGTGCCTGTAGTTCCAGCTACTTAGAAGGCTGAGGCGGAAGGACCGCCGAGCCCAGCGGCTCAAGGCTGCGGTGGCCGGGAGCGCACCACTTCACTCCAGTCTGGGCAACAGAGTGAGACTCCAACTCAACCAAAAAAAAAATATATATATATATATACATATTACCATTGCATAATACAATATTGAAGTGTATTGTCAATGTTGCTACAGCCTGGTAATTTTTTTGCTTCCAACATGTTCTCAAATACTCAGGCTTCCTGAGGTTACCTCTATTTTGGAGGCACCACTGGCTCATCGACTGTAAGACTGACCACTGTTAACTGATTATAAAAATCTGGTCCCTGCCAAGTTCTGAAGACTCTCAAGAAGTATAGATGATTTGTACTTGGAGCTTCACTCCAATGACTTTCAAAAATGTATTTCAAAAGAATACCACAGTCCCCGAAAACAGCATGACCCTAGCTCTCTGATCCCTGTTTCCACAAACACTGATAAGGATCTCGCTCATTATTCTCCTGTCACAGCTAATTTAAGACTAATACCAAGTTTTATTGTTTAATAAAGTTTTACCCAAAGAAATTACACAAAAAAGCAGAAACAAATTAAAACGAAAAATCAGAAATCTTCTCTTTTTTTTTATTTTTATTTTATTTTATTTTATTTTTTGAGTTGGAGTCTCACACTGTCGCCCAGACTGGAGTGCAGTGGCCGCTCCCGGCCACCGCAGCCTCGACCTGCTAGACTCTGGCGATCCTTCCGCCTCAGCCTTCCAAGTAGCTGGAACTACAGGCGCGTGCTACCATGCCCAGCTGATTTTTTGATTTATTGTACAGATGAGGTCTCACTTGCCCAGGCGGGTCTCGAACCCGCGGGCTCAGGCAATCCACTCACCTCAGCCTCCCAAAGGTGCGGGATTACAGGCTGAGCCACCGAGCCCGGCTATCTTCTCTTTTTAGGGGGTGGAGATTCAAATTTTGTTTTATGTAGTGGTTGGTTTTGGAAACACTGTTGTATTTGAAGTTACTTTATTTATTTAAATTGACAGATAACATCATGTGTTTTTATCATCTCTTGGTGTTGTTTCCTCTCCTTAGAACATAGGCTCAAGACTGTTCTTTCTCACCCTGAGGAGGACTTTGTGATGAAAATAGTTTTCTGGTTTTTTTTCTGACAAGTACAATCAGCTTCGGTGGAGCCAACTTATATTTCATGTTTCTGAGAATAGAACTTTTTCCTTGATCTCAGTCTGAAAGATTTATTTTGTTTTGTTTTATTTTGCACAGGGACAGGTCTCCTGTAATCACTTGGCTTTCCAGGTCCTGGAACCCCTGGAAACCCCTGCTGCATTCACCTATCATCCTTTTTCCAACTCATGCTTAGAGACTTGAACTTCCCCAGTTGGGCATTCCTCCTACTAACCTGCTTTACCAGATGTCTCCTCAGTCCTGCTCTCCTCCCTCTCTACTGTCCGCTGTTCCTGTGGCCTCATGTGACATTCAGCCTGGTTAATCTCAGGAAGAGCAATCCTCTCCTCTCTACTGGCCCTTCTACTCCTAGTTCAAGCCTCGCCATTTCTTACCTGTTCTCTTTCAGTACTTTCTATTCAACGGTCTTCCTACCCTACCATCTACTTGTTACATTGTATCCAGAATTATCTTTCTCAGTTACATATCTAATTATGCCACGGCCTGATAAAACCATTTCAACTGCCCATCACATAAGGCTGGAAATCCCAATGATGGCATTTACAAACAAGTTCAAATGGTCCTTTTCTGCCTTTCTCACCCAGCACTCCCTCCAAGGCACCTAATAATTCAGTTTCAAATTTGCTGAATTTTTCAAATATGCCTGCCCAGAATGCATATTCTTATGGTCCCTATTTTTTAATCTGCTTTATTAGCTTCTGTCTGTACTTTGTGAATGTAACCAAATTGTACCTCCTTTTTGAAGTATTCCTGAAATACATTGTGAAGGGTTAGTTACATTTGTTATACATTCTTAATATTTTAAAATATGACTGGGTACAGTAGCTTATATCTGTAATCCTAGCACTTTGAGAAGCCAACTAAGGAGGATCACTTGAGGACAGGAGTTAGAGACCATCCTGGGCAACATAGTGACACCTCATCTCTAAAAAAACAATTTAAAAAATTAGCTAGGTATGGTGGCATGTGCCTGGAATCCTAGCTACTTGGGAGGCTAAGGCAGGAGGATGGCTTGAGCCAAGGAGTTTGAGGCTGTAGTTAGCTATATCATGCAACTGCACTCCAGGCTAGGTGACAGAGAGAGACCCTGTGTCTAAAATAATAATAATGAATATAAAAATATGAATCATTTGCAAATAAATATATATCAACTTGAAAAACATTTATGTTGTATTTAATTAATTGTATTTTTGTATTTAATTATTTAAAAATTATCTCCTTCAATGCTATTTTGTGCTTTATATCGTAAGCACTTAGCAAAGGGTATAGTATATTGTGTTCAATCCATGAATTATTTGTCAATTTGAAAAAAAAATAACTGTATTTAAGTAAAGTTATCAACATTTTAACCTCTGAAGAACAGGTGTTAAACTTCTAATCAAAGCTTACAAGAATGGGCAAGAAGTGAGCCATGGGGCTCCGGCATCAGCACACAGGTTTATCAAAAATCTCCCAGAATGATTCTCATGAAGTGCACACACAGGGACTGATGTCCTAGAGGAAGAACTGGCTGTGAGCTCCCTTTAAAAACTCTGTTTAAAACAGGTTAGTGGTGCTTCTTCACCTCCACACCCCTTCTCCGCCTGGACACACAGTCACTGCTCTCATTCTCAAGACCTGGCCTCCTTCATTCATCTCTGAGTCACTCATTCTGCAGATAGAGTGAAGGAGCATCCAATGCCCTTTCTTAGCTATGTTTGTCCTGAACTTTACTCTTGCATCTTAGATGACTCTTTATAATTTATTTCTGTGCATTTTTCCTGCATGGGCTGCAAATTCCTATGGCATGAAGTGAGTCCTCTTCCAGACCCATAGTAGAAACAAGACATGACTGGGGAAGAAAGTTATTTTTCTCATTTAGTATGCTATAACTAGAAATAACTGCCCAAACATTATTCTCTAAAGACTTTAACTTGAAAGCTACTCTGCCTTGTCCTAGTGTAAAGCATCCCTGAGAAATCTCAAAATTAATGTGGGTTGTCCCTTTGAGTATTTATTGCTTGTGAATGCATATGTATATACTCAACACGGGTAAGAAGAGATATATTTTCTGTGCCTGCAAAAAGCTTACTGGCTGGAGATGTTGAGAGCTAAGAAGCACATGAAGACACCATTCATTCCTTTTCGACTGCAGATGTATGGTTAAAAAAGTGAGTTTATATTGATACCAGAGCATGTCAAATCTTGACAGTCTAAAAAGTTGAGAAACTGTATGAAGGCAATGAGGGTAGAGCCTGTATTTGGAGGTTGGAGAAAGAATGTTAATGAATAATGCAGATGAGCAAGAGCCTGGTTTCAGCGCTGTGTCAATTACGAGGGGACAGGTATTCAGGCTGCTTTGTAGTCAAAGTGAAAACTGATGGGTTCTGTGAATTGTAGATTGAAAGATCATGGGCTACTTCAGCATTTTCAGTATAATGTGGGAGTGAAACAAAACTTCGTCCTTCATTACAATGGAAAAACACAAGACTGAAACCTAGGAAAGAGTCTATTTATAAGTAACTTCCCCTGCCCTCTTGGTCGTGATCTAGCCAAGGTGAAGAACCAAGAAAATTCTAACTAAGGAGGTGGTAATAATCCCCAATGTTGTTCAACTTCTTTTGTCAGTTATAGGAATTTCTGTTCTGTTGTCTTTGGCAGTCTTGACTTTGCCTGTCCTCTGGACCTGAACTGGCAGTTAACCTTGAATTCTCTCTCCCAGACTACATGGTGGAATCCCTGTGTCTTCCCATTGGTTAGCTTTTGCTAATATAATCCAGGTGCTCTCTGCCCCCTCCTTTCTTGCCCTCTTTGTTTTCTCATCCTTCTCTTTTGTACCTTAGTCTGGTCTTCCCCAAATGGAGCCAATTTCAATTAAAAGAGGTTCAAGTTAATGATAGATGGTAGGTATGAAATAGATTGAATGAAGCACTGACTGCGACTGTGATATTTTAAATGTAGTTCAGTATTTAGATAGCTGCAGAACATTCCAATTTTGAGCACAATGGACGAGAAGTGTTCAGTGGCAGTCAAGACATGAGTGGACAGAAGACCTCCCTGAAACATGTTTGTGTACATACATTGCAAAATAAACATTGTAGAGTGCTTTCTTTAGAGCGCATATTTTACACAGATGTCGAAATCATCCTGCATATGATTATTGCAAAAAAATATTGAAAAATTCCTAGTAGTGTATGATGCCAAAAGAGATGACACTGACTTTCAGGCTCTTTTTCCATGGTTTCCATTAGGGGTTCACGTGGAAGGTCGGTGGCAGGGCTTCTGGAGCAGGAATCTAAGAGATGATCAGCCGTAGCATGGGACACGAGCAAAAATCTGCCTATTGCTACAGATTCTTCCTTCATGAGAATCAAAAGCCTTAAGCCACTCTGGGGGAGCCATTAATCTTGGTTATGGGGATAAGGCAAAAATGTGTTGCTTCCAGGGAAGGTATTGAAGCAAAATCTGTTCACTTCTGAGAAAAGAATAGAAAACGTCTCTGGCCCCAGGACATAGACGGTGTATCCACTGCTTCTGGAAGAGGAGTAAAAGTAAAAGTGCTCTGTCCCAGTTGGAAAGAAAGTGCAAAATTTCCCTTTGTTGCTGTAACAAATTACCACAATCTTTGTCTAAAACAATATGTTTTTGCTACCTTACACATTTGGAAGTCAGAAGTATAAGCTGAATCTCACTGGGCTAAAACAAAGGTGTTGGAAGTTTCGTTTTTTTGTAGAGGCTGTAGATGGAAGTAAATTTTTTTGTGTGTTTTCTAGCAGCCAAAGTCTGCCCACCAGCTTGCCTGCCAGCCAGGGCCCACAGCTCTCTTCCAATGACCGACTGTGTCTTTCTCACCTGTGTTACTTGACACTGACTCTTTCTCTGTTCCTCTCTTTGACAGATAAGGACCTGTACTCACCTGAATAAGCCAGGTTACAATTTTATTTTAAGATCTACTGGACAGCAGGCTCGTATTGGAGGCAGCCGGAAACAGCAGAAGAACGAATAAGTAAACATAAATGTGTCAATGGAGGTGGTGCAAATCAAAGCACAAACAAAACCAAGAACAGAGCACCCAGCAACTGTGGGGCAATAGCAAACGTCTCTACAGATAAATGACAGGTGTCCTAAAAAAAAAATAGCCGGGCTAGGTGACTCAGCCTGTAATCCCGCGCTTTGGGAGGCTGAGGTGAGTGGATTGCCTGAGCCCGTGGGTTCGAGACCCACCTGGGCAACTTGACGAGACCTCATCTCTACAATAAATCACAAAATTAGCCGGGCATGGTAGCGCGCCTGTAATAGTTCCAGCTACCTGGAAGGCTGAGGCGGAAGGATCACCAGAGAC
>CAUYQG010226441.1:0-16129 GCA_963574415.1 Tarsius wallacei
TTCCATATATGAGTAGATACAAAAATGTATATGTATTAAAGTCTCTTGTTATTCCTTTTTAAAATTTTTTTAAGGATAAATAGACTTTGGGAAATAGGGCTACAAAATACAAATAAATAAATAAATAAATAAATAAATAAATAAATAAATACAAATTTTAAAGGGTAAAATATAGTAGGACCAGTATATTTTTGAGACCAAGAATATCTTTGGAGATTATTTATGACCACAGGAATTACTATTAGAAGAAAATGGCCAAACATTAGTAATAGCAAAGAAGAATTACTGCATATTCCTTCAGGGTCTGCTGAATATATATCACAGGCCCATTTATGAGTATCTGATTCTTTATCGATGAGAATGTCTTTGATTTACTCTTTAGTACCTATTAGTGCATTTTACAATGCTGTAAGGATAGATGCTATCTTGTAGAACACTGATATTTATGCAAATAGATTTTGTGTGAAGAAAGAAAAGAAAACGAATTCTGTCCTGTAGGAATGCAAATAGTTTCTGGGTTTTGTCCAGTATAGAAAATTGTAACCTGAAACCTATTTTTTCATTTTGAATAAAAATTAGGAATCTTAATCAAATATTATTTTCTTCAACCACTGTAAATGCTTCCCTTATTTTAGTTTCCTTTGAAGCAGCTTTAGCATCTTACTGGTTGCCTTATTAATTAGTTAATAAACTTTTAGACAAAGTTCATCCTAAACAAACAAAAAAATGCTGTTTTACAAACATGTCAGAATCTTAAAAGGAATTCAAGAGAGGACAATAGCAAATAGATTTTATGCAAATGGAAAAGTTTAATTTTGCTAGCTAACAAAGTATCAAAATAAATTAAAATACTTTTTAGAAATTATACTTAAGGAACTGCTAGGGGAGTGAGGGGCACGCCTCATCAACAAGGGTACCTGCATAATCAATATTTGTATACCTAACCCTGAATTGTACCCCACATCTTTAAAATTAAAAAAAAAGCAAAGCTTTTAAAAAAGAAAATAATGTTGATAATTACTATTTTGAAGGTATGATTTTGGGTATTTATTTCCAAATGTTTTCTGCAGTTTCCGAGTTTTCTATTATAAAAAAATTCATTCTTTACATAATTACAACATGTTGTCTTAAATAAAATATATGAAGAAAATGACCTTCAGGACATAATGAAAATTCCATTTAGTTTTTCAGTTTTTTCTTTTTAGGCTGTTATATGTTTATTTCAAAAAACAATGTAAGAGAATATATCTATTTCTTCTGGGTTTTCTAATTTGTTGGCTTTTAAAATAGATATAATTCTTTAAAAATAAATAAAAAAGCATTGTAGAAAAGTAAGGTAAGCCTATGGTTTATAGAGAGTAAACCTCCTGCTAGAATTACTATTGATCAAATCTTTACTAAAGTTTTATTGTCATGATGGACAATTTATAAACAAAAGATAAGAGTGAAGATGATTGCTCAAAAGTTAAGAAAAGACAATCTCTGAAGAGATACTGTAGTTTGTAGTTTGACATGACAGGATGTTTTAAATAAATACGTCTTGCATGCAGTATTACAGCCGACGGCTTTATTTGATCCCTATGTTTGCATTGATACCATTTTAGAGACAGAGGCTAAAGTTTTAAGCAGTGTGTGTTAAGGTCATATAGTATGTGATAGACAAATTAGTTTCTACTTGTTTTAAGAAGAATGTTCATTTTAATATAATTTTATTTCCTTTTGCCTTTTATATGATAGAAATATGTTTATAACTTCAAAGGGAAGTTATATATTGCATGATTCTGTAACATTTAGCTTGTCATCAAGTATTTAATGACATTTAGATTACTTCTGAAATTCCAATAATCCCAGTGGTTCCCATCTTCATCTGGATTTGTCAGCCTGGTAATTTCATGGGGGTGAAATCAGTTTCTTTGCTGCTGATGTCAAGAGAAGCCCACTTGATTTGGAACATTGTCAGGTTAAAGTGGTGATCTCACCAGCAAGCAAACAGGACAGTTACTGACTCTACTAGCCTGAGACTGTGCTTCTATTGGCTAAGCAACAGACCAATGGACGAGATGAGAAATTTAAGAGGCAATTCTAGGAGTAAGGTAAGTGTAGAGAAATTGCTAATTCCTTTTTATATCCTGGATTGACTGGAAACTGTACATATATATGAACGGTAGAGATTAGACCAGGACCAAGCAACTCACATCCTTTTGATCAACAGAGACTATGTGTGCACAAAGATATGAGAGAGCCCCATGTGAAAAAAAGTTCACAAATGAACCATCATCAAGAACAATCTTCATGAAGAACCATCCTCTGTGAATAAATACATATATAAATAAGCTATTCTTTTTTTCTTAGTTTTTTGACTTCTGCAAAGATGAGCAGGTGAATTGCTGTATGCTCTCATTTAAAATCTCTTGTGAAAAAAAAGGATGATAGAATAAGATGGATAAACAAACTGAATTTCAAAATCAGTACTAATGATCAAAAATTTGCAAAACTTTTGTAAAAACTTATGTTACGTTGCAATTTTTTCATTATTTTCCATTTTGTTTATTTTTTCTCCAAAGCCCAATGAAGGCAATGCAGTCTAATTTTAAGAAAATTGGCAATATTATGAAATGATTACTTTAAAATGATTCAAATGTTGCCTGAGGTCGAAATGTAAAAACAGTCACTGCCTCATTATGTCTATTTGCATAGGTAGAATTGGTGGGCCTAGATAAATATCAAGGGGTTATTCAATTTTCATTTCTGTTACATAAATGTTTTACTGGAATTTTCTTTAATAATTTTTTTTGGCATTTTAATATGAAATTACAACAATAGCATATTTAAAGTGATTCAATAGGAGAACACAAATATAACTGGAAAATAGTAGAAGTACTGTGACAAATAACTAAATATTTTTTGCCATGCACACATATTACATAAGAAGAAAAATGACACATTTTTCTTAATTTGCATCAAATCATAGATTGCTACCATCAGTATATCACTTCCAATATCTGTCTACATCATCGTAGTGATTGCCAGTTAACTATAATTAATGGTGTACCCTCCTGTGGTATGTAATTGAGGAACACCAGATGAATATTAACTATGATGTTGACTAAAAAGTTACAAGAGCAGAAGCAGGGCTTGTCAGTTTATCAGCACACTAGTGTAACAAACTTTTCAATGTCAAGCCAGATCAAGTAATAAAATCTAGGAAGAAGTGACATACAGATCCCCAGGATGCCAGCCGTTTGTGCTGTAAGCTAATGAAAAAACACATTATGCTGATCTTGGTATGCTTGAAAGGAAAAAATGTCAAGAAAAACCATTGTTGTGATTACTCTCCTATTTATGACAAATCAATTATTGGTATAAAAAAGACAAAATATAGGCTAAACAACTAACATAATGAGATGAGTGTATTGAGAAATGATTTTAGATGATATTATATATATAAATGTATGCTTTTTAAAAAAGTTATGTTCTTTAATAGGGTAAGTGTAAAAAATATTTGAAGAGATTTATAAGTATAATAATAACTAATGTTGAAATTCTTTGTCAGGTAAATTTTGTTTATTTATCAAAAATGTAGACAATAGGGTATTTTATTTTACCAGATACATTTTACCATATAGCAGAATACTCCATTATGTTATTCTGTCGAGGAAGTCTCAACAGATATATGCTGCACATAGATAATGCAAACAGTAGCCATAATCTAAACTTATCATGAAACTTTCACAATATTTTTCCATATTAAAATAAATTAGGATAAAGTCTTCTACAAAGTGAACTTTTATTATCATTTTTAAGTATGCTATAACTTGTATTATGACATTAAACATGGAAAACCAAAATGTAGTTTTTGTGTAATTATTACCAAAAAATATTACTTTACAATGAATTTGCAAAAACAGAATTTAGTCATCTATAGTTCCAGCATTCTCAGACCCAGCATGCTTAGAAAAAGAACTTTAATTAAAACTGAAAAGAATTTTTCTTTCTGGATTCCGTCAGTTGTTCTTACTCTTTTTTATAAATGTTTTCATGGTTTAAATAATTTTAACTATTCCATTCAATCACCATACTTCTTAAAAATTATAGCCCCTAATTTTTATCTTTTGTTGATCCTCTGAAACTCCAACCTTCTTAAATAAAGGCTTTGTCTCTCCTAGGTTCAATCCCGTTTCTTCTTGTTGGTTTATTTCTTTTTTTCTGAGGTATGTTTTCGAAAATTTTTCTATAAAGGCTAGATTGAGCATAAATTTCAGAATCCCAGGAACTTCATTGCAATGCACTCTTGATTGGTAAATTTAGCTTAGAATCAATTTCTAAGGTTCAATTAAAAATGTGTGTGTGTGTGTGTGTGTGTGTGTGTGTGTGTGTGTGTGTGTTACTCAGAGAGCCCTCTTCATATAAATCTGTGTTTCCGTTAGCTGGGAGAAATGTTCTCACATTTTCTATTTAAAATTTTGTTTCACTCCATTTTCTCTATTCCTTTTTTCTGGATAGATCCTCTCTCTTTTTAATTTTCTTTCATAATATATGGCCGTTTTTTGTATTCTGAGACAAAATATACAATTTTATATTAACTATATTCTAGACTTACTGTTTTATTTAACTTAAGCAATGATTAGTAATTCTAAAATTTGTTCTGTTTGCAATTTACTATTATAGAATTTTGATTTTCTATTGATGCAAGATCTTCATTACAGTACCAGATAGGCCAAGCACGGTGGCTCAAGCTTGTAATCCTAGCAATTTGGGAGACTGAGGTGAGAGTATTGTCTGAGTTCAGGAGTTCAAGACCAACTTACGCAACTTGGTGAGACTTTGTCTTTATAATAAATTAAAAAAAATAGCCAGGCATGGTAGCGTGTGCCTTGTAGTTCTAGCTGCTTGTAAGGCTGAGGTGGAAGGATCTCATGTGCCCAGAAATTTGAGGCTGTGGTGGCCAGGAGTGTGCTACTGCACACCAGCCTGAGACTCCAACTCAAAATAAATAAATAAATAAATAAATAAATAAATAAGTACCAGACACATAAATTCAAGTTAAATTGTCCTTCTAATGTCAAATTTTCTCTCTAATTGATGTCAAACTTTCTTTTCTTTTTCAATCACATTCCTTATTTTTTATGCTGTCGATTTTCTCAAATATTTGATCTTTCTCTATGTTTGTATATAAGTATAATGAGAAGATAAAGTGTTTGAAATTCTATGTATGTATGAGGAAGATTGATCAAAGTGCTTGTGTTCTGTTTAAGCTGCTGAAGGAAGCTTAAATTGTGAAATTTGGGGATGCTTATATGCAAATTTCTTTCCTCCATACCACCAATGGCATTACTTTCAGTCTTAGGTTTCATAGGTCAAGTCATCCAAATTATTTTGGTAGTAAAACACTGAGGGTTAGGACTGAACCAATACACTGTATCTCACAAGCCAAATCTGGCAAAACACCTATTTTTCTCTATAATTGCATTAACACTGCCATGGCAGAGTTGAGTAGTTGTGACATAAACCATATGACCCACAAAAAATGTACAATACACATAGTTACTGTCTTGCCTTTTAATTCTCCCAAGTCCTGGTCAAAGGTTAAAAAAAATTCCTCATTGCTAGTCTTTCTGTGCTTAGTATGTAAAAGACAGATGTAATGGAACTCTTTCTAATTAGGGATCAGGTTAATTCTCTTTTTCCACATGCATATTTTATCTGACTCTCTGTTCTTTGAGTATTTTTGTCCTGAACAATTTGGGTTTTGAGGGTAGGTCAATTTCTTTGCTATTTGAAATTCTCTCAGTGTAGTCTAGGATAAGCTTTCCTTTGTATTCCTCATGTTCAATGTTCATAAATTATATCAGAAACCTTTGGAAGTATAGCATAGACTAGGGCCCCCATATTGCCCCTTTGGCTTGGGAGACAAGGGCAACTTATGAAAAAATATTGTTGCTCCTGCTTCTTGTGCAGGGCCTGGAATCGTATCTAGAATAAAGAAAATTATCTATGTGCATTTGCTGAATAAATCAAAACAATGTACAACATGAAAGCAACTGTTGACTTACAAAATTTAGAGAAATGAGTAGGAGCTAAAGATAAAAGACCTTCTTGGATTATTATCTACAGATATAAGTGTAAGTAAGCATCTGAGCATCTGATGTCTGTTTTTAAGGTTTACTATAAGCAGGGAACAAAGTATGGATATCCTGTGTAAGTAAAAGTATGAATATCCTGAGCTACGGCTGAGGCGGAAGGATCACCTGAGCCCAGCAAGTCGAGGCTGAGGTGGCCATGAGTGTGCCACTGCACTCCAGCCTGAGACTCCAACTCAAAATAAGTAAGTCTATTATATATAGTAAATAGTGATAAAATCTCTCAAAACACTGACTGTTTGCCTTGGTGGTATAGTAGAAAGGCATCATCTACAAGAAATTGGAACCTCAGTTTTTCATTGTGTGTAAAGGTGAGATGGGGGTTCAGAGTCACTTTGTGGTGCCAGGGAGTTATGTTGAAAATTCATCATAAACCCTGGATAAGGACCAGTAGAGTTAACTGGATCCAAGAGGTAAATGTACAAATGCTTTTGAGGAGTACATGGATCTTCTAAGGTAAATTAAGCTCCCATCAACTAGAAATGAGCTCATAATAAAAAAGAGTATGAAAAATATTCTCCAGAATATACATATATGTATATATTAATATATAGTGAGTATACGCTGAAATAATATTTAAAGAATATTTAATAATTAAGTTTAAATGTTCAAAAATAACAAAATCATGTTAAAAGGGCAAGACAATATGTAAAAGGGCCAAATATATTTTAAAAATATTTTCTAGGAATGAAGCATATTGAAGATATATTGTTCAACTCATGTTTGAGCAACACTGTCGAGGAAAGAATTATTTTGTCAGAATTTAAGTGTGATGATTTAGCCCATAATGCAAGCATGAAATTAAAAGAATAAAAAAGAAGAAAAGGAAGGCAGGAATGAAAGAAGCAATAACATCAATAAGGGTGTCCGATCCTAATCCAAGCGAAATGAGGTTCAATGGGAGGCCCAAACTTCACCTATACATAAACTACTTATGTACCCAATCCAGACTTATAATCCACATCTTTAAAGGAAAAAAAAGGAAGAAAGAAATATGTTTTAAAGTCGTATTTCAGAACAAGAAGGCCCAACTTCTATCCAAAAATAAATACAAAAAAGAAGAAAATACGAGATTTAGGGAAGGAAGCAAGGGTGTTTCAATATTCAGGGAATTAATATTTTTACAAATGACAAAATTTAGGATATGACTCCTCAGGTAGGAAGAACCTATATAATCTCAAACCACATAGACAGAACTATTTCTATTCTTATTCACACTGCAGTGTACTTACAGAATATAAAAGTAAATAGAAAATACAAGAAGTTGCCAGGGGAAAAATATAATTGCTTACAAAGATATGACACTTAAAATTACAGCAAGCTTTCCTTGAGTCTCAATATGTAACAGAAGAAATCTGCCAACATTCTGTATGTACCTAGATAAACTCAAATTGAAGATTGAAGATAAAGTAAGAATATTTTAGATATATAAATAGTAAAAATGTAACCTAAAAGATATAAGAAATGACAAAATTCAAATAATGTGGACACTAGCAAGAAGGAATTGATTAAAATATGAATAAAACTATCATTAGATCTTAATGAATATTGACATAAACCACTTTAGTAATAATTGGAATAAGAATTGTTGACAAAAAAAACTGTACTTAATTTGTAGAATCATAATAACAGAAAACTGCAGGAGGTGGGATAGGGCAGGAAGAACATGGAATTTAAATGTTCAGTTGAACTTAATCTTCTGAGTAGGATGATGGAGATATCAATTTATTATTGTGAACTTTGGTAATCTAAGTCTATGAGTAATAATTAAGGGAGGTTACTAATCAATAAAAATAATTTCCAGTGCAGGAGAAGAAATAAAGAAAAAGAATAAATTCCAGAGAAATAAAAAAGCAGATTTAAAAAGAAATTAAAAAGTAAATAGTGTGACAGAAAAAACAAAAGAGAAAAAACTAATAAAACTCAGTGTATGTTGCTTACATGAAGCACATTTGCAGCTAAATGACACACAAAGATTGCAAATAAGAGTGAGGAAACATATATTAGGAAAATGTAACTAAAATGTATTGCACGCTCTTATTTCTACTAACTAAATATGAATACAGATGTTCCTTGACTTATGATAGGGTTATGTACTGATAAACCCCTTGTAAATTGAAAATACTGTAAATCAAAAATGCTTTTAATGTAGCTAACCTACAAAATATCATAGCTTAACCTAACCTATCTTAAGTCTGTCCAGAGCATTTATATTAGCCTATAATTGAGTAATATCATCTAACACATGGCTTATTTTAAAACAAAGTGTTGATTGTCTTATGCAACTTATTAAATACACGAGTGAAAGTGAATAACAGAAAGATCATATTGGTACTTGAAACATGCTTTCTATTGAAAGCATATTGCTCTTGCGATACTGTAAAGTAGAAAAATGTTCAGTCCCCTTACTATTATAAGTAGGGGACTGCCGGTATAGAGCAAAAACTTTGTTAAAGTTTATTTTATCTCTACCTAATAACAGATGGCTACCTTACTAGAATATGTCACAATATTGAATTTGTAAACCTCTAATTACATTGCAATATATAAATAAAAATTCTCTTAGTTTGCTTGGGCTGCTTTAATAGCATGCCATACTGAATGACTTTAAAATGATAGAAATTTATTTCTCATAGTTTGGAAGACTGAGAAGTCCAAGATTAAGGTGCCAATAGATGTGTCTGGTGAGGGCTCTCTTCTTGTTTCATAGAATTGTCCACTTGTTGTGTCCTACAAAGGTGGAAGGGGCAAGTCACCAATCTTGCATCTCATTGAATGTGGGCACTGGTTCACTCCCAAAGGACCTACCTTATAATACTATCATATCAGTGATGTGATTGCAACATGTGAATCTGGGTGTGGGAGGGGGTTGCACAAAACTTCAGACCATTACAATGTTAACGAAAATCTAACATACTCATTTAAGCAAGCTCCTGTGACTTATAAACTACAGTATAAAAAAGGCTTTAGAGAAAAACAAAATCATAAAACAAAAATCTAATATGTACAAAAATCCTAAATAAAGCATTAGCAAGTAGAATAATAAGCATCACAAAGAATTATAATTTGATTAAAAACAGTTTCAAAGTAGTAACTTTATCAATGTAATTCTTTATCTTAACAAATAATATGACAAAAAGGTTTTACAAATATATCTCAATACATAAAGATGTAATAAATCTGATCAAATTCACATTTTTAGCACAATAAATGAGAAACAAAATGCATTAAAATGCTATAATAAACTTTGATTAAATTTGCATTACTGTGAATTTCATTAAATTTTATAAGCCTATCTAATAACACATGCTTTGCTAAGTATAGAATGATGAAATGTTTTTTAGATAGCATCACTATTGGTTTCATTCAATCAAGTAGGTGAAAAAGTGCTCACTTCTGTTATTTTGGAATATTATTTTACTGATAAAAAAGGATATAGACTACATTCAAAAGTTTAACAATTTCTTGTGTTATGTTTGTTTATTTGTGTGCTTGTTTATGTAGAAATACACTATCATAGATATGTTTAGACAAAAAGTATGTTATAACATGTGGATACATTATATTATTTAATTGCTCTATTTATATAAAAATACAAAGTTAAAAAGCATTTAACTCTGAGTTAGAAAGTTATTTTTAAATGCTATATTTTAGAAGAAATTGCTTAAAGTAGTAAAATTTTGTAGTTTCAATACTGCATTATAATACTTAACCCAAGACAAAATAGGTTTTTAATATTCTATGAGAAATCTCCAGCTCATAGTTACTGTTTTTCTCAACTTAACATGACTATTATGGCTAAATAGCATCAATATGAAATGTGAATTCAAATGTTTAAAATAAAGTTTACTACTCAAATCTGGGTTTTATTTTTAAATGACTCCTAAGTGGAAATGTTTTCTCTGAATAATTAACTGTTCTAAATTATTGAAAAAACTTTATTTTTTCTCATTTAAAATTTCCTTTTCTTTTATTTTTCTGTCACCCAGGCAGGAGTACAGTAGCACACTCATGGCCACCCCAGTGTCAACCTGCTGGGCTCTGGCGATCCTTCCACCTCAGCCTTCCAAGTAGCCAGAATTACAGGCACATGATACCTTGCCTGGCTAAATTTTTTTTTTTAATTGTAGAGACAAGGTGTAGCCAAGTTGCCCGGGCTGGTCTCAAACCCGTGGGCTCAGGCAATTCACTTGCTTCGGCCTCCCAAAGTGCTGGGATTACAGGCTGAGCTACCGAGCCTGGCCTAAAATTTATTTTTCACACTGACAAAAATAATATATATTTATCATGTACCACATGATGGCTTGAAATCTCTGTACATTATTGGAATGGCTAAACCAAGTTATTGACAAATGCATTGCCTCACAGAGTTGTCATTTTATAATGAGAACATTTAAACATCACTATCTGCAGCATTTTTTGAGAATGCAATACATTGTTATTAAATATAATCATCATGGTGTACCATAGATCTCTTGAAATTGCTCCCCTTGTCCAACTGAAATTTTGTAACCTTTGACCACCATCTCCCTAACTCTGCCCTCCACGAGACTGTACCTGCCCCTGGTAACCACCATTCTACTCTTTTTTGCCATGAGTTCAGCTTTTTAGATTCCACATGTAAGTGAGATTATGCATTATTTTTCCTTCTGTATCTAACTTTCCTCACTTAGAATGTCCTCAAGTTTCATCTATGTTGTCAAAAATAGCAGAATGCCTTTCTGTATTCTTTTATTTCTCTGAATAGCATACACACACACACAATTTCTTCATCCATAATTATGATTTTCATCTATTAATCTTTTGATGGAATCTTAGGTTGTTTCCATATATTGGATGACGTGAATAATGGTGCAGATTTTTCTGAAAGATAGTGTACTTTCACTGACAAGTAGCTCTGTGGTCCCATCCTAAAATCTCAGTGGATCAGCTGTTTTTCATTCTGCCCTACATTTTCTGTTCCCCTTAGTTCTAACTGGCAGTGTCTCGTTGGTATTGTCCCATCTCTATTTCTAGATTCTGTTGAGATGACTGATTTAGTTCATGATTCACACTTATGATCTTTTTCAAATATTTGTTAAGTTACACTCTTTGTATTCTCTTCAGAGAATACTCTGAGATATTCTGAAAATGAGAAAATATTATGAAAGCAAGACATACATCTCTTATTTTCTGTTATAAGGACAGGCACAGGATTTTCCAAATCTTCAAGTTCTAGTTTCTTTTTGCTGAGCAAATAGAAATATTTAATAATGTGTCTTTTGCTCTTTTTATCTGATGTATTATTATATTCATAAAGTACTTAGAGAAGTAGTTCTTAAAGTAATTTTACAAGAATATATTAAAGACACATTTTGGAATTTATGATAGAAATGTAATCTATAGGATAAGTCTCTTAAAATGAAATATTTTGTATACTAAATGTATTTCAAATAGGTTTTCAAATAGTATAACTCTTCGATATGTCTTTTTTGATTTGTGTTACCATGAGATCAAAACTACAAAGTGATTTAGTTGATACCATCAAAAAACTCTAATATATTTAAAGATGTTGACGATTGTAACAAATATAAATTTGTAGACTTATTTATTTATTCAAAACTATTTTTGGCTTGCTACCATGAGCCTGTGAATGAGCAAGTTGCTAATGATACAAAGGTTAATAGCACATGTTCACTAAAATCAAGTAAACAAACATGTAAAAGAGATATAATCTGGTGTGGGAGGTCCTATGATGGTCACAAAACATGATATATAAGCAAAGCAAATCATTATTCAAAGAGGCACTGTAGAGGTTACTGAGGAATTATACATAATGTTACATATAGAGTGAATATTGAAAGCACTGTTCATATAAAGAAAATATGAGTGCTTTAAGTAGAAACACACACACACACACCACACAGCATTTTTAAATGACTTTTAGTTTTGTCTGTAATAAAATAGCTTATATTGGTTCAGTCCTCTTTATGAAACAATGGTAAATGTTGGATGGAATGTTAGCACTGTTGAAATACTGTTTAAGGACATTGCAAGAGCATCAATTTAGGCAGGAAATGAGGGATTACAATACTTGAGAAAAAGGAGAAAACAATATTTTTTATAAATTAAGCCTAGTAAGAGATTAACAACAATAGTATCAAATAGAACAACTATAACAATATACTGTAACAAAAGCTATGTTAATGGGGTCTCGCACTCATCTTGGATTGTTTGCTGAGGACACATTTTTAGGGTTCTGAGTTTACTGAAAAAAGGTCCAAGGAGTAGAATGCAATATCTTTGGAGTGAAAAAGCTAAGATCATAGTTTGGGTTGAAAAGTTGCAGGAACTCAGAGAAATGTGCCACAGAGCTTCAAACCATTTCCCCCAATTTATTTGGAGCACTTGTAAACTGCCTATGCATGGGGAGACCCCCCAAAACATAGCAAAAGATTTTGTTTTTTCTTTTAAGTTGGAGTCTCGCTCTGTCGCCCAGGCTGGAGTGCAGTGGCACACACGCTGATGGCCACCCCAACCTCTACCTGCTGGGCTCCTGAGATCTTTCCTCAGCCTCCAAGTAGCTGAAACTACAGGCGCGCGCTACTGCGCCCGCCAAATTTTTTTTTTTTTTTTAATTGTAGAGATGAGGTCTAGCCAAGTTCCCCTGTCTGGTCTCTAACCTCGGGCTCAGGCAATCCACTTGCCTGAGACTTCTGAAGTGCTGGGATTATAGGCTGAGCCACCTAGCCCGGCTGCAAAAGATCTTAGAGGTCACTCTTCCATGTTTGGAAGAAACAAGCAAACAAAAAAAGTTGAGGGTGATATTTCCAAACATTTTAAGTGTTACTGACTATGGTAGGTCAAAATGAAGCCTGAGTCGATATTAAATTAAAGGAAAAATATATAAATAATATCAAAAACACAATTATAATCCTGCTTAATTTTGCAGAAAACATTGTGCTTTATATGGGATCCAGATGAGTCTTTATATGATATAAAGTAGGTAGAAACTCCAAAGAAAAAACACATTAGACATCAAGAGTTTTCAAATCAACTTTGACCTTTCTCTGTAGAGCAATAAAATATGTAAGGTAAAATGTAATATGCCCTTCTTGGTGTGGTAACAAAATTGACCTCACAGAGAATATACATACTCAGTAAAGGAAAGGTTATGGAGAAAATATTATAAACAGATGGAACAACACAAAGAAATGGCAAATGTTTAAAATGATGGATATCTCAAATAACCTGATTTGATTATTATATTATATCAAAATATCACATGCACCCCATAAATATATACAACTATTATGTATACATAAAAAGTAAAACAAAAAAAAGGAAGAAGCAGAGATTTAATTTGTTTACACAAATAGGAGTATTCCGCCAATATCAGAAGGCACAAATATATTACGATAAAAAAGATATGAACTGTAGGGCACCCTAATTTGCTTCCTTTAGTTTTAGTTACAGCAGTCATCGCTGGTCTGAAATTTTAAATAGAAAATTCCAGACACAGTCTACTTCTGACATCCAGCCATAGACATCATCAGGGCTGAATGGTCCAGGATCACTTAAAGAAGATGTTTTCCCTTCTGACATACTGTTAGAAGGTCAATAGCAGCTTAACACTATGTCATAACGTCTATGTCATGTACCTCGCTTTGTATTTTCACATGGGCATTTAGTCATCTCACATCATTACAAAAAGAAGGGTGAGTAAAGTACAATAACATATTGAGAAAGAGTGAGACCCCATTAACATAACTTTTGTAGCAGCATGTTGTTATAATTGTTCTATTTTATATTGCTTTTGTTAATCTTTTACTGGGCTGAATTTATAAATTAACTTTAACATAGGTATGCATTTATAGAAAAAGATAGTATATATAAAGGGTTGATACTGTTTTCAGGCATCTTGGATACCCTGGAACATACCCCTCACAAATAAAGAAAGACTATTATATGATAATTAGGGCAATTAAGAGAGTTTTGCAAAAGATAGTTGTATTTTATGTAGCAATAAAAGTCACAAGTGGAATGAACTGTTACACTTTGTGCATTCTTACATTGTGCATGGATGTCTGAAGGAAACCAAGCAGTTCCAGAGCCAGGTTTCCACAGTTTTCAATTATATACAGGCTGCTTCTATCAATTATTTGCTTCTTATTTTCTTAGTCTGGTATTTTCCTTCACATATGGCATGAGGTTATATCAGTGAAGTAGCTCCAAATGATTATATACTTCCTTTCTCTACAAATTAGAATGTGTATATAATTTATTTTTTTATTTTGTTGTAATTTGATTCAGTTTTGACTCCAATGACATTGCATGTTTTATTTTGGATGCCATAAAGCACCGAATCATTCAAATAAATATGTATATCTGGGCTGTCAGGGAACAAATGATTGGCATCTGCTATCAATGTTCATTAAGTTGAAGTTTTGCCATGACTTATATTAGTAAAAGCCAAATTTAATAAATGTCATGTAGCCCGTCAGATGTTTTATTGTAAGATATGATAAATTCTTACTAGAATAATGTTTTATAAGTGAGGCCAGCAGTATTCCATGGAGTAGTCTTCATCGTGCTCTTAAAATTAATTTATGGCGATAATATATTGATACTTTTAAATCTATAATTTTCTTTTCCTATGTATGGCTTTCACTTCCAGTTAGTCAAAGGTAATTTTAGTAGTAAAATGGTAGTTTAAGCTAATCAATTTAAGGACAAAGCTGCTACATATAAGAAGGGATCACTGTAATGTGCTTCAGTATTAGTGTTGTTGTTTTTTATAGTTACCCTAAAATATAGAAACATTTTTCTTTTCCCTCTACTTTATATTGTTATCTCTTATAGTGTCTGCTGTAACTTAACTAGACAAAAGGATATTATCTGCTTTAATTTTAATGGCTTTCAGTCAAATTGTGTCATTGACTTGATTGTCACTTTTATTTTCAGAATCCACTGGTTAACTGTATAATCACTACCAAATGAAGTTTCATGGTTACATAGGAACACAATATAGCAGTAATGCATACTCAAGTGTTAGTTGGCTAAGAGGTTAAGTAAAGGAAAGGAACAGTTTTCATTTAATCAATAATATGTTTATAAGATATTTGGAGATGAAAATTAAAATTACATAGAAGAATGAAAATATATTGTAAACTAGATAAATTATAAAGAAAGGGAAGACATATCTTAGAAAACAGAAAGAGCTAGAGTATGTTGATTTATGAAACATCATGTTTCATTAGAGAATCACTTGAAATTACATCCTTTTGCACTCAGTTATTCATTATTTATTTTGTTGGAAATAAATTTTATAAACTCGCTAGCAATAACATCAGGAAAAACAAACAAAAACAGCAATAACAATGACAAAGACAACAGTTTAATGATTACATTCAGAGTCTGGAGTCAGATGACCTGGTTTTTCTGGCTCTTCTGCTTAGGGTCTTTCTGATGGTATGCCAGTTGCATAATGCCTCGGTTCTTTAGTTTGCTTACTTGAAAATGGCAACAATAATTCTGTTGGGAGGAATGAATGAGTTAATACACATAATGTTCTTAGAGCAGCACTTGGAAAAGCACTGTCAGTATGTGTAATTTATTCTTGTTTCAGACTGGTCAATTTCATTAGGAAGTCTTTTGGGTCTTCTTGGATTTGAATTTGTTGCAAGATCATGACCATTGTTGGATTGAGGGAATGAAACACTATGATGAGCCGGGCTCGGTGGCTCAGCCTGTAATCCCACGCCTTGGGAGGCTGAGGTGAGTGAATTGACTGAGCCCGCGGGTTCGAGACCCGCCTGGGCAACTTGGTGAGACCTCATCTCTACAATAAATCAAAAACCAGCCGGGCGTGGTAGCGCACGCCTGTAGTTCCAGCCACTGGGAAGGTTGAGGCGGAAGGATCGCCGGAGCCCAGCAGGTAGAGGCTACGGAGTGAAAAAAAAAGAAACCCTATGATGGATGTTAGGCAAGATTAACTGAAGTTGGTCATT
>CAUYQG010226442.1:0-19074 GCA_963574415.1 Tarsius wallacei
GAAATCAGTTCTAAAATTTCTAAAAATCGACCATCCATATGACCCTGCATCCTCCTCCTGGGAATATACCCGGAAGAACTCAAATCACTCTATAAAAAAGATACCTGCACACATATGTTTATCGCAGCATTGTTCACAATAACAAATTATTATTCTTTGATTTTTTTCAATCGTTTAAAAACACAAAAACCATTCTGAGTTCACAGGCCACATAGAAACAGGCGGAGAGCCCAAATTTGGCCTGTGGATTAGTTTGTCAATCTTTGGTCTAGGGAATAGCAAGTAGAAGGAAAGGCAAGGTGCAACTGGTTTAATAAGTAGGGGGTCTACTCATGAATGATTCTGCATTAGACCTAAATGGAAAAGCAGCATGTCACCTCTAACATATATACATTAATGTAGGTCCCAGTTTGAAGGTAAATGTCATATTTTACAGTCTTAAATACAAAACAGTTTCAGAAACATAATCATTGATTCATAGACAAAGATAATTCTCATAAATAACAGCACACAAATCATAATTTTAAAGATAATTCATTTTGTACAAGTATCCCAAAATTATATCAATAGATACTTATTCATTACCATTTTGTCCCTGAGTCGCTCTCCACGGATAAAAAAGTCAGCACAGCCATTTTCTTCCTGATGAGGGACTTTGAAGACAGTAACGCTGCTTAGTCCACTCCCTCCAAGTGGTAACCATCCACCACTTGAGTCATCTCGGGTCATCACCACAGCTCGCACTCGTGCATAACTATTACTAAAACAGATGCAAAGATCAGGAATTAGCTTTTCTATAAACAATAAAACAGCCAAACTGTCAGTCTTGTTTGAGAAACCACATTAGCTAATATGTGGTAACTAAAGTGTTTACTACTTCCATGACACTCCACAGAAAGTAACTTACTTGAAAGACATTTTTTTAAAAAACCCACAAACTAATTTTAAAGGTTATTCTTTATTTTGAAGACTAACCTTATAATGAAATACTACAGAACTCTTATTTCAATTCATCATTTCAGTAATTCAAGCACATTTGATTGCCATGTACAAGCTGTGAAAAATCCCAGAGACAAATACTGTTAAACTATATAGGCTACCATTAAACTTGTCTACATATGTCAGTTTGCTTCATTATTATAACCAGGACAAATGGCTGTATTTTAGCACATTTAATTATGGCATCTTGAAGTTCCTAACAGTTCTGGAATATATTATAAATAAAATGCTTAAACAACCTGCTTAGTTTAGATGCCACATTTTTTGTTTCTTCTACCAACTGGGAATCTAAATCACTTACACAAATCACATAAAGATAAATGTTCTGTTTAAATTGTTTATCAAGCAAATTGTTCCATAGAAACTTTTTCTGCCTTTTCTGACAGACTCTATTCTTAAAAGAGACTACATCTGAGTCCCATTTCAGAATTGTTTCCCAACATTAATCACTATTCTTCAGTTAAAATCTAGAAAATGTTTATTGTACTAGATGGTATATACACCACTGACATCTAGCCATTTTAGTTCTTAAACTTTTAATATTAAGTATTCAAGAAATCCTTTCCAAAAGTTACATACTTTGTTGACTTATTAGAAAACTGTACTGAATATAACTTAAACTTGTGTAATTTATGAATATCAACAGAGATACTATAAACAGTTCTGTACTTCTTAGTGTGTGTCTGCATGTTCTAGGTTGCCAGTTGTCATTTCTGTTGTTATTGTCATTACCTCTTTGCTTTTTTCAACTTTATGCATTTATATTTATTTTACATGCATTAACACTGTAATTGTATCAATTTTCAAATATATAGAAATTAAACACATTCTGACAAATGTATACACCTGTTACTAGGGTCCAAATGTCTGTGTCCCCCAAAACAAATATGCTGAAATCCCAACCACTTAAGTGGTAGTATCAAGAGGTAGGGTTTTTAGGAGGTGATTATGTCATGAGGGCATTTTTAGTGCCCTTATAAAAGAGACTCCAGGAAGGTAGCTTGTCCTTTGTACCATGTAAGACACAGCTAGAAGGCACAACTTGAAGAAGTAGGAAATGGGCCCTCACCAGACACCTAATCCACTGACAACTTGATCTTGTAATTCTCAGCCTCCAGAACTGTGAGAAACAAATTTCTGTTGCTAATCAGTTTATGGTAATATGTTAGAGCAGCCCAACAGACCAAGACACATGTATAATCAACATGATAAAATACAGAATTATTTTCATCACTCCAGAAAATTCCCTTATGCTGAACACAGAGATTAGTTTTGACTGTTTGGGGCCTTCATATAAATGGAATCAAAGAGAATTACCACTTGAACCATTTGCATCTGACTTCTTTCTCTCATTATGTAGTTGTAGCAGAAGTTCATTTCCTCTTTTAACTACTAAGTAGCTCTCTAACTGAATAAATATATCACTATTTATTCTTCTTCCACTGATAGGCATTTAGATTATTTCTAGTTGTTGACTATTATGAATAAAGCTGTTATAAGCATTTTTGTACATATCTTTTTGCAGAAATGTTTTAATTACCTAGAAGTGAAATTAATGGGTCACAGGACAGGTGCATGCTTAATTGCATAGGAAGTCAACAAACTGTTTGCCAGCGTGGTTGTACACTCCTATCAATAATGTATGATAGTTTCAGGTGCACTACATTCCTGTCAATATTTGGTGTTTTCAGTCTTTTAACTTTATTCATTGTAGTTAAGTAAATAGTAGTATCCCACTGTGATTTTAATTTCCATTTTCCTGATGACTCAAATGTGGAAGATCTTTTCACGTGCTTTTTGGCCTTTGGTTAATCTTGCTTTTAAGCCTTCTGGTCATTTTTTATTACATTATTTTTATTACTGATTTGTAAAAGTCCTTTTATAACCTGGACACAGACTTTTGTCAGTGAATACTATCCTCTTAAAGCTGTACTGGGTTGTCGTTAAGAGTGAGGATTCTAAAATTAAACTTCAATAAGTTGGTCTTGGCTTAGCAACTTACTAGCTGTGTAACCTTGAGAAAGTTACTAAACCCCCGGGCTTTAGTCTCATCTGTGAAATAACAGCACTCATCTTTAATAAATGTGAACATTACCTGACACATAATAAATGCTATATAATACTAAGCAAATATAAATTATTTTTATTATAACAACAAAGCATTGAAAATTGAAAAGCTGCCACCCTGGTAATTCAAAGCCAGACAGAATCTGGGAAATAATAAAATTTATATGGTCAAGCATAATTCTCTAGGGGTCAAAATAATTCTTTAGAAGTTCTAAAAAGCTTTAGTTTTACAGTTGTCTATTCTGTGTAGGCTTTTTATTATTCAGTTATTCAGAGGATCTGATTCTTACCTGGGCTTAATTCTTGTCTTAATTCTTGTCTAGTCAGAGGAGGTGTGGGTGCATAAAGGCTGGGTTGATGTACATATAAAACTGGAATCCTCTTTCGGGGATAGGCTGGAGCAAATACCTCTACCATAAACAAACATGATATTCCTGGGCTAGCTTTCATTCTAAGGCAAATACCGAGGCTTTTATAAAATGTTTGGTTTCTTTTTTTAATTAAAAATCTAAATATTCCATCTCAACTTCTACTCTCCAAACTTATTTTAACAGTTGCTTCAAATACACCTTTTCACACAGAGTAGGAGAATTAAATCATTATCTTAGTCCATTTTGTGCTGCTATAGCAGAATACTAGACTGGGTAATTTATAAAGAAAGGAAATTTACTTCTCACAGTTCTAGAGGATGGCAAAGTCCAAGATAAAGGCACCAGGTGAGGGTACAGTCTCTTCATCCAAGATTGTGGTTTGACATACTGTGACCTCTGGAGAGAAAGAATGCTGTGTTCCCACACGGCAGAAGGTAGAAAGGCAAAAAGGGACAAACTCTAGCCCTTTTAAAAGGATCTTAATCCACTCGTGAAGGCAGAGTCCTCATGACCTAAACATCTCCCCAAAAGGCACACATCCTATTACTGTTTCATTGGGGTTTAAATTTCAACATAAACTTGTGGGAACAAAATATTGAAGCTATAGCAACTAGTAATATAGAAGTCCAGGTGAGAAGCAACATTGGACTAAACTAGGATGACAATAATGGATGCAGGGAGGAATGGAATGAAATGAGGTAAAGCCAAGAGGACTTACTTACGGATATTATAACTACAAAGCAAGTGTTTCAAATCATCTAAAATTTCTTAGTAGCAACCATGAGCTTAATTTTCTAAAGTATCAACTAGTATTTCAATAACGATAAGGCAAAAGAAGATGAACAAACATGAAAACAAATTTTGCCTCACCTGTGCTGATCCATGTAGGTTTTTTTTGAAATATTAGTACTATATATGAGCTAGAATAACTTTTTGCATTTTATGGATAAATATATATTGTGTCAGTCTTTTCAAATCTGCATACTGACAAAATATTTAACAACCAAATTAAGGGTATTATTACAGAAAATTTTACAAGCCCTAATAGTTTTAACTGTCTAAAACACAAAGTGTCCTTGACCTAAAGTGGTCTTTTAGTTTCTTTTCTCCTTTGTAGAACCATCTTGCTTTGTAACTACCAAACCTGTTATATAACCACCCAACTGCTGGGCAAGTAGAAGGCCCAAGAAAGATACAGTCTGGAGAGTTTATCAAATGTTTTCTCCTGGTTTTGTGTGTCCATTATAAGAAAAAAATCAGGTTTTAAAACATTTAAAATGTTTGACAGTCAAACTCCTTTAGAGAACATACAGACTCTATCATACATTAGGACATTTCTTGGTACACAGAATACTTATACAGTTTTAATACCAATTACCATTCTTGCCATCAAAAGTTCACAACTTCCCTTCTCTCTGCCTTGCGTGCCAGAATATCCCAAGAAGTCAGACATCATGGCCATAATATAGTTCTCCAGACTTATATACACATTACTACAATGCACTAAATATTTTCATAGACTTATGCTACTTATATTAACCAGAAGTTCAGTTTGGTTAGGATGAGGTAAAAGAATAACTATCCATGTTTATAAATTAAAATTCTATCCATCCCCTATCCATCTTACAATTATTAACTAATATGCTAAGATAATATGTATTCCATTCAACCAAATAAGTGGAAAAAGAAGAAGTTATCAAGCACTGTGCACAATATTGACTCCTGTGGCATTCTAACTGATTTTTACTTTGGTTTCATTTTCTAAATACAGGTATGCACTGCATAACAATATTCTGGTCAACAACAAATCCCATATATGACGGTGGTGCCATAAGATTATATCACATTTTTTATGATACCTTTTCTGCTTAGATATGTTTAGATACACAAATACCTACCACTGTGCCACAAACTGCCTACAGTACAATAACATGCATACAAGTTTGTAGCCCAGGAGCAATAGGCTACTTTATATAATCTAGGTGTGTGATAGGCTATACCATATAAGTTTGTGTAAGTACATTCTATAATGTTAAAAATAGTTCTTAGAATCCCTTAAGATCTGTATAGTACAACAATAAATTATGATATTTTTCCATTGAGGAATGTTAGAGTGACAAAACATCTTCTGCTCTCTATTGTATATTTTAAGTAAAACATTTGCCATGCAAATCTTAAACGTTATTACAGACTGGGTACAGGAAAAAAAGGGAGCATTTAATGGAAGTAGTCTAGGATGATACAGTAGTACTTCACAGTTTAAGTACTTGCTTTTTAAACTGTGTAGAAGGCAGATAATCAGAAGATAACCACATTACTACCCATTCACATTACTTAACCAATGAGACTTATATGCTACATACATATATAAAATTGAAAAATTATAGTACTTTCCCTCTAGAAGCACATAATCTAGTGAGCAAAGATATAGTACCACATAATGGAAATATAGGAGATTACTAATATTCATATTTATGTGGGTTTTGAGTAGCAGTGTATCAGGGAGGGAGCAAGGTACAAGTATGCCACAATTAAAGACCACTAAGCTTAAAAGGTGATGGTAGGCATAAGCAGAAGAAGGAAAGAAATAAATACTGTATCAGGCCTTGTATACTACGCTCAAGTTGAGTACTCTATTTTATCACAATAAAGACACCACGGGATGACAATAAGGAAGAATATTCTAATTTGTATTTTAAAAGATCTCTCTAAGAGCAAGAGCAGTAAGATAACATTACTGCACTAACCTGAATGAGGTAGGTATTTTTCCCATCCTACAGACAAAGAAAGTAAGGACTGAGTTTAATTAGAAAGCTGAAGGTCTGAATTACTCCTTTAGCACTGGTAACTTTATAACTGAAGTAAATATTAAACATGGTATTCTTCTTAATAACAAGTCAGATTTCCTAGGTCCCAAAGGCAGTGCACCACTTAAAAGTTATAATTTTGGGAAAATTAACTAAGCTCTTTGCATTTTCCTACTCTGTAAAAATGGGAATAACAACTGTATTTAATCATAGGATTATGAGAAGTAAATGAAGATATACATTCAAAGTGCTTAGCATTGTGCATGGCTCATGATTATGTGCCTAATAAATGATATTATAATGACAACATATTAAATTAACTTTATTAATTGCATAAATTTGTCTCACTCTGTGTTTATGATAATTTGATGTAACGAACCCAGGTGACAGTCTCTTCTTAGAACTTTCTAATTTAAGTAAGAATTATTAACCACAGCTAAGTATCAGTTATCAGCTATCTAAATCGTCCACAAACTGTTTACATGATGAAAGCACCAAGTCATAGGCATCTGGAAAGTCTTCTATAAGGAGAAACAAAACTAAAATCTGAGGGATGAATAAAGATTTTCACAAACTATCCCTTTAGTATCAACCATTCTTCATTCTGCTAGACAGATCATCAACCTACCAAAGTAGTACAAACTGTAACTACTTTGTAAGTCTCTTGCCTTCTGGCACCACTGCTGTCCATTCCCCATAACTCCTTTAATTACCAGCACTGATAGTACGATTTCATTTTGAACTTCTCTAGGTCTAAGTCAGAAGAACTGAATTATAAACAGTATTTATTGTCAACAAGTGATCAGAACACAGAAGATAGGAAGCCAACATTAATACTAGAGTTCATGAGATAGAAGGATTAGAATAAAATAATGGAAATTTAAAAATAATTTTATAGTAGAAAAGGCCTAATATCTAGAGGCCATTAAAATATAAAGGGATAAATTCAACTATATTAAACACATTCCTGCATACCAAAAAACACCATGAACAATAAAGACAAAACACAAAAGTAACAAATCAAAGAACACAATGTATAGCACAAATATACTGATTTTCTATTGCTGTCACAACAAATTACCACAAACTTAGTGACTTAAAAAACAACACAAATGTATACACTTCTGTGAGTTGGAAGTCCAAAGAGGTTAACTGGGTTAAAGTCAAGGTGTTGGCAGTGCTGCACTCCTTTCAATAGGTTTTCAAACTCCTTCCGACCATCCACATTCCTTGGTTCATGGCACCCTTCTTCTACCTTAAAAATCAAGAATACTGCTTCTCTCTGAACCTTCTTCTGTAGTTATGTCTTCTTCTGACCATAGTACTACAGTCAGGAAACATCTCCACTATTAAGGATTCATGTGATTAGACTAGGCCCATTCAGAAAATCCAGAAAATCTCCCTATATCAAAGCTCACAACCTTAATCACATTCGCTAAGTCCTAACACATTCATTCACAGGTTCTGGGAATTAGAGCAAGAATATCTTTGGGGAGGGGCAGGACATATTATTCTGTCTGCTACAAATAGTATATAACAGAAAACAAGATATTTCCTTTAAAAAATTCCAAAAATCGGTAAGAAAAGACAACTAGAAAAAAAAAAAACATGCAAAGTTCATTAATAAAATCCACAAAACAAAAATATAAATGCCATGAAATATATAAAAAGAAACTTAACCTTACTCACACTAAGAGGAATGCAAATTAAAGAGATGATCAAATACTAAGGCATTTGTTAACAGAAGTCAGTGAGGGTATGGAAGTATAAATTAGTATGACTTGTTTTTAGGATCTTTTGGAACTATCTACCAAAATTTAAAATGCACATATTCTCTGTCTCGGCAAATTCTACTTTTATTCATTCCTTTTGCATGTATCAAATTATACCTCTATGAACAGTTTAAAGAGAAGCACTGTGTCAATAGAAAACAAAGAATAAAAGCAACCTAAATGAGAATCAACAGGGAACTAGTTAAATTATAAAACATCTATTCAATGGAGTACCATGTAGTGACAAAAATGACAAAGCTCTTCATATAATCAAGTGAGTTGACCTCCAAGTTCTATTCAGTATTTTTTAAAGGTACATAAATATGTTTAGTATGAAACCATTTGTGGGGAAAACGCACACATGTAAGCTTGCATATAAACAGAATCTTTATACAACAAGATTGGTAACTGTCTTTCTAGTAAGAGGAAACAGGAAGAGGAAATGAGACAAGAAAAGTCATTTTCCTTTCATTAAATACCCTTTTGTAAGTTTTCAAATTTTGTGCCACGTGTATGTATTACTCATTCAAAAAGCAATTTGCCAAACTCTGACCCAAACAATCCCTGAAAGGCTATGAACTCAAAATAGTCCTTGTCTCTGTAAAAGGAGTTAGCAATTTCGTACATCTGCCTTTTATAGTATAAAGGTAAATATTCAGTGGTATACAGATTGACTTTAATAGTCTTCTTCCCCTTCCTAATGTCAAAACCTGCTGCAACCTGCACAATGCACCCCTTACATCATCTTGAAAAGAACCAACAATACACATATTTATAATGTATAGTTTTCCACTGTCACACTAACTTGCTCAAATACGGTCTGGCATCTCAGTCCTTTCATATACATCAGATGCATGTATTTCTTCTAAAAATGTTGGGCTCATCTTATTAAACTTAAAATGGTTGCTCTGCAGCAATTGTAGGATAGGTAGCAAATAAGGACTTGCCTGAAGAAAGGCTGGATGTTCTCAAGAATATAGATAAAAATAGGCAAGTCCTAAGAGAGGAAATGTGAACTCAGAAGATGGACAGGCAGGAGAGGGAATTCCAGAGTCCTATTATACCTGAACCCAAGTTTCAAGAAGGAAAAATATGCTTGAGAGGGGCTGCTGGGAGGTAGGAGAAATGTAATTTCTACCCTTTGAAAGGAGGCATAGGTTTATCAGAGAGGTATTCCTACAGACTCCAAGGTGAACATAGACGATAAACTTGCAATTCATTATCTAATGATATTTCTTACTCTTCAGGAAGTCTTCTCTGATGTCTGTGACAGGGTTAGGCATCTTTTATAAAGGTTTCCATCATGTAAGGTAAGACTGAAAGACTGGGATAATTTGATAGCTGTGGTTAATCATTCTTGTTTAAATAAAAAAGTGTTCCATTTTTCTGGTTCAAGTCAGGTACATGACATCCTTGAGTGTACCATCATATAGTTATATGAAAAGTATGTTTTTACCAGGAAGGAAGAAAAAATAGGAGTCTGCTACTCTTGTTTCTCAGTGTCTTTAGTAAAATTATATTGCCTGGTCTAATCTATACTACCAGAGATATTAATGACAATTGTGGGCTTACAGTCGGAATGAAGTAATACTCTCCTGACTTTACCAGGGCAACGGCAAGAACCTTCAGTGAGAGATCACCATTTTCTCCATTCCAGGAGATCCACCCTCCTGGGGATGGAATTCCTTTTGTAGTAAGTTTTGAAACCGGGAAATTAAGTCCTGGAATCTCTGTTTCTTTAGTGTGTGGTCATCTTGTGTTTTGACAGAGATTTCCTTGAATACGAGGAGCTTAGAAAAGAAAAAAATAAAAACTCTGTCCTTGCAAATTGTCTTTCTACGGCATCACGGTCCATTTACAGTTCTGTCTTACCCTTTATGTCCTGCTTTTACCAGGCCTAACCAACATTAAAAAAGGGTTTTCAGTAAGGAAACCAGCAGAATTTCTTACATTGAGTAACTACAACTTTTGAATCCACTGCCAACTCCTCCTCTAAGGTTCTACACATGTAACCTCATTTAGTATAGGTGAGAGCACTCATTTTTCCAAATGTGCCCAGAGGCAAGTATGTAGAGTGCAGACTTACTGATGCTGAGAGTACATATAACATCTTGGCATTTAATAGCAGGGAGCTCAGGAAGAACAAGTGTAAGCTGCCAAGCCTGAATATCTAGGATGTCAATTCTTCAGGGATCAGGCAACCAAGATGAGAACACTAAAAAAAAAAATATGGTGTTAGAGGCAGGGACTCATATTCATCAGCAGAATCTGAAAAAAAGGGTATCTCCACATGTAGTACTAAAAATCACTAGCATCTAAGTGTTTTGAATATAGACAACACTTGAAAGTCCTAGAAGCATCTCCACAAAACGGCATTCAATAAATACTTGCATAATTAAGTCCAGCAATAACAAAGAGAAATCAGATGAAGAAGCATAAGAAAAAAGGTTTAGTTCTTCTTATAAATACCTATCAAGAGTGGTTTTGGAAAGAAGTAGAAAGCACAAGATGACAAAAACTTAATCAAATGAGAATTCAGTCAAAACTAAGAATCTTCGGTGATGTAGGTACATAGTTACACAATGTTAGAAACACTTCAGCCTACAGAAAACAGAGATTTTCTCTGAAAAGGACACACTAGCCTGGAAATAAAAAGCACAACGGTCAACTACTAATCCTAATTCAATTGTGAAACCTTTAAAAACTTCAGACATGTCTTATTTCCAAATGCAACATAAATTGGTTCAGTTCTCATTGAAAATGTAATATTCTACAATAGCACTGCTCACCTCTCTTTGGCATTGGGCTTAAAGATGGCAGCCCACATACTCAGTGTGGGATTCTGATTCCTGGTTCCAATGGGAACAGAATAGACCTTAGTCTCAAAGAATGGTGTCTTGTCTATTCTAACTTGCCTGGGAAGACCAGTAAGGCACTTACAATTCCTCAAAAACACTCTAAGGCAAATAAACAACCAGCTGCCACATGGGCAGATACAGAGGGTGGGTGGCAAAAGACTACAATTGACACCAAAACAGATGCATAAAAAGCCTCAGAGGAAAAGGTGAAAAGAAAGTTTAAGGAGTTGGGGCAATCAAAATTTACTTTGCATACTGGGGAATTTAGAAAGTCCACATGCATACCCAAAACAGGATACACGTTCATAGAAAACAACAGAGAAGACTCTAAAATTTCATCTCTGGCTGATCTTGAGGCCTGGCATATTCAAGGAAATCTCTGTCAAAACACAAGATGACCGCACACTAAGGAAACAGAGATTAGATTCCAGGACTTACATTTCCTGATTTCAAAACTTACTACAAAGTTACAGTAATCAAACATGGTAGTGCTGGCATAAGAATAGACATATATAAGAATGAGTATCCATAAACAAACCAATTTATATACAGTGAACTGATTTTTGACAAGGTGGAAAGACATTTCAATGGGAAACAAAGTTTCTTCAACAAGTGATACTGGGACAATTGGATACCCACATGCAAAAGTATTAAGATGGATCCTTGCCTTACACATACAAAGACCTAAATGTAAGAGTTAAACTATAAAATATTTAGAAAAAAATATAGAGGTAAATCTTTATGACCTTGGATTTAACCATGGATTCTTAGATAATACCAAAGTTTAAGTACCAAGACACACAAAAAAAGAGCTTATCATGATTAATAACTTTGTAATTGTAAATTAATTATGAGCAAGTAGTAATTTGAATAGCAAATAACTTGAATTTTTTAACATCAGAAGGTATTACCAAGAAAGTGAAAAGTGTTAATTTACAAAATAGGATAAAATATTTGCAAATCATATGTCTGGTAAGAGAGCAGTATCCAAAATTTAAAAACTCTTACAACCCAACAAAAAAACCCAATTAATAGATGAGCAAAGGACTTGAATAGACATTTCTCCAAAGAAGATATACAAATACCTAACAAGCACTCGAAAAGATATTCAACATCATTAGTCACTAGGGGAATACAACTCAAAATCCATAATGAGATACCACTTCACATCTACTAGGATGTTATTAATTTAAAAAAACAGAAAATAACAAGTATTGATGAGGGTGTGGAGAACTGGAACCTGCTACAACACTGGGTAATGTTAAGGCTTTTCCTTCTGGATTCAATGTATTTATCATCTATATCTTACATTAGGTAGTTATTACCCTTGTGATTCTGCTAATATTATCTATTACTTAACTGTTTATCTATTATTATTTGTCTATTAGCTAATATTATCTATTATTTAACTTTTCAAATATCTTGCATTTACCACATCTTAAACTTCCCTGTACTACTCATAGTGTCTCATATACAGCAAGGATTAAATTTGACATTTAACATTTTCCTGTTTCATCACAATCCTCTCTCCCTACAACTAATGATAAGTATTTCAGATGCAGGTAATTAGTAACATCTACTTTCAATGGGTTATTTTCAGCTAAACTAAATAATCAAAGTCTGTCAAGCCAAATAGGCCACACTTAGCATTCTTAACTCAAAAGAACACAGGACAGGTAACACAGCAGGGCAGCTTCAAGACTTCTCTTCAGCAGGAGTCGTTACAACAATTCAGGGGCTACTCTTATTCCTTAAGTGATAGTTCAGTTAAGATGGAATGAGTCTCCATGGGTGGATGCATGAATTATCCCAGTTTAAAATGAATTAAGCTCCAAACAAGAACTCAAATATCTCATAACAGTCCCACAAGGAAAAGACCAAAACTCAGGCTTTCTACCAGATACACAGTTCATTCACCAATCTTCCCAGTTCAGATGCTGTTTATCAAGTAGCAATATTGTCTAATAACAAGCTGATGTTCCATCTTCATCAGGATTCCAGATGACCAGAATTAAAATTAACCCAAAGGCATTTTTCCATAAAGAAGAATGAATTTGATTAGCTCTCTAATACTATCTAAAACACAATAACTGCTAAATAGATGGGGAAACACTTACATACCTTAAAGAGGTACTTGCTCACCAAAATTCATTTTATTAATATCAGTTATTAGAAATGAATACTGCCTAATTATATGAATATTATTAACTATAACAATATATTACCTGTATATAAATAAAAATCAGTCAGAAATGACTTTATGGATTTATAATAATAAGATGCTCCAACAATACATTAACAAAAATGTCACTGACAGGTAGAAAAAAATTCTACAAGCACATTATTAAAAATGGAAAAGTAGACTGTGGTAGAATGTTTTCAAGTAACATCAAGTATGTATCTGAGGTTGTAGGGACAGAGAGTAGGTTAGAAAGTTTTTAAGATGTGCCAACCAATTTGTGCTGGCACAGAGTAGGCTTTTCACAGAGTGGAAAGTCAGGACATATGCTGCTCTGAATCAAGCCTTCTGAGGATAAAGTCTGGCAGTTGTTAATTAACCAAAAGGATAGGGATCCCTATAAAGAATCAAAATAAAGATATTCCCTCTTTATAACACTTCTCCAGTTCAACTAAAATAACCAAGTAAGATTTCGTTTCAGTGCCAGTTTTCCTTACAGTGAGATTTCTTTAACCCCTTAATTTTTCCATATTCTATTATACAAATATTAAGTTGTAGAACAGGGATTCAAACTAAGGCTGAGTAGAAAACCTATACTCTTTGCACTTTAGGACTGTTACAACCAAGCAAATGCATGGCTGACATAACTTGCTAAAAAGTAGAATTCATGCTTGTATATATTCAGCTAATAAAAATGAATTCTTTTATCTCATTCTTCATGGTTTCAAGAAGCTGTCAGATTCCTGTAAGGTCAGTTAAAAAGGAATTTCTCTTGCATTCATTCATGCACATATGTACACACACACACACACACACACACACACACACACACACACCTATGCTAGTATACGGAAAATGTAGAAGGATCTCTGCAATTGTGTAGTCTGAAGTACACTGACAAGTCTTCGAACCAAAATGGCTTTAATTTAAAATAAAACTAACTTCATTTTAAAGTTGGTTCTGGTTCAGGGTTCCTCATTGGTGACAACAAAAATGAGGAAGATTAAGTAGGAATACAAATGGTGGAAGATTTTGCATATTAAAAAAGGAATTATTCTAGTCTTCTGTGCAGGGGGAATTTGATTTAGTTGGTATCTTACAACAACTATATTGAAAAACAGGATCAAGAAAGCTTGGAATTAGCCAGAAAGCAGAGAAAGGAAAGCAGTTAGGAAGATGCTATTTGTATCCAGATGCTATTTTAACAATGAAGCATAGGAATATGGCAGTGTCTTTAAGACAGAACTAGAATGTAGAATCTTAGATCTATCCCTTACAAATATTAAATGAGTAAGAAAAAGGGGGTACAAAAATACAGGAGTCAAAGATAACCTCCAAGACTGTAGCCTGTAACAATTCAGGTCAGTGGTGCTGCATATAGGGAGTTCAGTTGTTAAGTATGTTAAGAATATTCAAAAGAAATATCTAAAAAGCCATGGTGAGCCTACATAATTGAACAATACCCAGTACATAATCGGTGTTTCTTAAAAAATCAAATCAATGAATGAATAAATCAGGTGCCTTTTATAAGTCAAACAACACATTAAACAGAAAGTATCCAAAGACAAGTAAGACACAACTCATTCTCTCAAAGTATTCATAATACAACTAGCTTGAATAAAAAATATAATGAAAGCAATAATTTTTTATAAATTGCCACTAAAGTTCAGAGGAATACGTGATTAATTCTGGTAATGGAAGCTGTGAGAGTAAATCAGAAGCCTGTGGAAAAGAAAACTAGAATATAGGACTAAGACTGAACTTCAGGAGAAATGCTTCTGAATGTTTTAACGAAGAGAGGAGCCAGTAACGAAATCAGAACACTTAACGTAAGTGGGAAAAGTTGAAGAGTAAAATGTAATGAAAGGTAAGACACTGGCTTTATCTTAAAATTCAAAAGAGAATCCTAGTTTACTGGAAGCATAATTTGAATGTAAAAATACTAATGGATTGTACAATAAATGTAGAACACTGATTCCTTCAGCAATAGAGAATAATTAGTAAAGCTTAAATTCAGATTCTGTTAATATCTTTTGTTAAGCCAAATCATTTTAAGTAAGATAGTCAGCTTTTCAGAAAGGAATTAGTAGCTAAAAATAAATGTTTGAATTTTCTCTCTTCTCATTTCACAGGAGACTCAAAATGGCCTATACTGATACCTGTAATAGTGCCACAGGTCTTAAAGCAGAAATCAAAAACACATAAATGAGTAAAGATAACTACTTTAAGTGCTTATATGTGGTTGTAGAGAGTATGGCTATCTAAAGGGAATACTTAATACTCATTCCAGCAGCCTTGTAGGAATGCAGCCTCAGTATTCAGAGAATGCATTGGTCTTTTTAGAGAAGCTGGAAATTGTCTTTTGTGAAATCTCCTGATTTCTTAAATGCTGGTTGATTCATGTAAATGTAGTTTTAATCTCCTGCCTTAAGGAACAAATAATGACTCTTTAATCCAGCAGAAATATAAATTGTTTTTAATCACTTTTACCACTGCATTTATCTTCTTTAAAACTAGAAAACCATACAATAAAAATTATACAAACATAGTATGCTTTGGGATCTACCAAACTACACAAGCAACAAGAAAGCAGTTAGTACTCAAACCTTAGTTACTTTAATTAAATGTTATTTTAATATATTTTTTCATTTCAAAGTGTTGAATACACTTTGTTCTTGAACAACGAAATACAAAACTTTTAGCAGCTCAACAAATTCATTTAATAATGACCACACTAATGACAAGAAGCCATGGCAAAACCTATTCTAGTGAAAAATTCCATTGGTTCAGAGGTTCCTAAACTTGTGTCTGAGGATCTGAATAACTTTTTAAAAACAAATATTCCCAAGGTCCACTCCCTGATTCCTAATGGGTGAGGGTTGGGAAACTTGTATTTTAAATTTCTGAGGTAGTTACAATGTGGTATTTGAAAATAATGACTTATTCAGTTATAAATATTACTTATTTATTAGTAAACTATAAAACATATCTTAATTTTGAATAAGTTAACTGAAAATCTATCATGGTAAAATCCAGAATAATTTATCTCCTATGACTTCAAGTAATATAGCCAGAGAGTTAATCTAGTTTGGGGCTTTAGATATTCTTAAAAATTAAGTTCCAAAGAAAAGCACTAACACAAGGACTCAATATCCAAAGCAAAATTATTGATTTAACCTACGCTGGCAATCTAAAATCTTGTAATAGCTCCTTACAATAAATTAGAAGGCTATACATCTCTTACTACATCTCCTACTGCTCACTCACCATACTTCAACAACAATAGCATTCTTTCTACTCCTTAAATAGTTCTCTTCTACCCCAGGGCCTCCTCACTTGCTGTTTACTTGGTTATTGTCCTATATATTCTATTGACTGCCCCTTCATAATTATCAGCTAATATAAATACTCCTCAGAATAGCACCAACACCCACCTTTCCCCCAACCTATTCCATTGTACTCCATTTCTTTTTCTGGTTTTATTTTCCTCATAATGCTTATGACTATCTGAAATTATTTTATTTACTTAATTTTAAAGTGTTTATTGTTTCCTATTAATAGGATGTGTGCACCTTGGGAGAAACGGGGACCTTGTTTTCCTTCCTTACTACTGTATCTAACAGAATGTTACTTGGGCTACTGCAGGTGTTCAATATGTTAATTGTGAAGTAAATGAATGGAAAAATCATACAAACACCCAGCCTTCCTCTCAATTTATTAATACACCATATCTAAGAGCCTCTACAAAGACAATAAATATTTTATGAAATTTTAGTTGCAAGCAAGACAAACAGGAAAACATCAGATTCAGAAACACACACACACACACACACACACACACCGTAGGGGGAAAGGAGCACCACAGGGGAAAAGGAGCAGCAGTGAGATACATAGATCAGCTCACACAAAACCATATGAACAGTTCTGTTCTTTATTTTATGAAAAAACAAGATCTGCATTTTTTAGAAAAATCACACTGCTTTGCAGATTAAAGAAAAAGATAGTAAGGGAAGAAAAAGTCAATTTCTCTCAATTACTAGAAGGTATTCTAGTAATCCAAGTGAGAAATAAAGACTAGTAAGATAAGATAACTAAACAAATAGATGAGAAAATTGAATGGACTAAAGACAATCTTTGGAGGTAAAACTGTGCTAACCCAGTGTGCTTCTGAAACTTAATCTCTGTTGCTGATTTTTGGTGCCTTTTTGATTGTTTCCAACTCTTAAAATAAAGGCCTGATTACATATTTTAAACAAATAATTAGTGAGATAATGCAATTCATTTTTATATTGATGGCAACTGATTACATATAACATGTGTTTGAAAACAAATACAGAAAAGATCCCACCTTTTCCCTCAAGGAGTTCACCATCTAAATAGGATTATAGGTATAATACAAGTAGCAATATAATAATGTACAATATGAACAAAAATATATAGAAACAGAAAAAAGCAGAATCTCAAACATATATTTGATAAAGTAGGACAACATTATTTTTACATAGTCTGCATTTCAAGATTCAAATACCAAAATGGGAACTAAACTGGTAACTAAGAGACTCTGTTTCAGAAAGACTACTACCTTGAATGATGCTTTTAAAAAGTGAAAAAATCAACATTCATTCTTAAAAATATCATAGTTAAGTAGTAACAGGAAGATACTTTCTTAAAATGGTAAAGGCTCATTCAAGAAAATGCAAATTACAGCAATAGTAAAGATTCTGTAATCAGTACCACACAAAAAGTAAAATACCTGAGGGATTTCTATTAGTCAGAACAGGACATTACTAGGGAGGCTTAAAAAAGAAAAAGTGTAAGTAATGATTAGAGAAGGGACGAGGAGCAAAAGATAAATGAAATATAAATGCTGATTTTAAAAATTATCCTGATTTTCAGATTATATGGTTGCTTACCTAAAAAACACAAGCAAATTTCCCATTAGAAAAATGAGAGTGCACAGAATAGCTGAATAAAGGAAATGTAAAACACTGTCTTATCTACCACTAAATTAGAAATTGCAGCATGCACAAAAAGAGCCAATTCACAATCAAAAGAATATACAATTGATACAACAATGATGTGCAGGACCGTTATGAAGAAATCTGCAAAAACTTAATGAGGGTATAAAGGACATGAATGAATAAAAAAATATTGTTAAGTTTTCTGGAAGCAAAGCTTAGTATTTCAAAGATGGCAATTCTTTCTAAATGCTGTTTACGTACTGGAAATTCACTTTTGGGGGAAGAAGACAACTTGAAAAAAAATGAGTCTTAAGTATACACTGAGGCCAAGAACATCTTTTAAGCATGAGTCAGGTCAAATGATTCCTGCTCAAAAACCTGTGAGCTACATATTTCACTCATGGAAAAAGTCCAAACCCTGAATACCCTACACAATGTAGCTCATGTTATCTTTGTGAACTCATCTCCATCCATTCTCCTCCTAACTCACTCTGTTTCAGTCATACTATTCTTTCTCTTGAAGTATGCCAAACACTCACTGGTTTTAAGGCCTTCACACTGATTGTGCTCTCTACCTAAAGCTCTTCCCAGATAATCTGTATGCCTGATTCCCTCACCTCTCTGCTTTGCTTAAATGTCACCTTCTCAATGAGGTGTTCTGGCTGACATCACCTCCACTCCATCCATTCATAATGCCATGCAGACTGTGCTACCATCATACTATAGTTAATTTACTATATTTCAGTTATTTCCTTTGAACCTTCTTATACCAACTTGAAGAATGGCTGACACAGAATAATTGCTGAAAATATCTGTTGAAAAAATAAACATTTTATGTTCAACCTCACTAATCATCAGGGAGATGCAAATCAAAACCACTCTGAGATACCACCTAACTCCAGTCAGCCATAAAAAAAAAACAAAATCATGAACTTTGCAGCAACCTGGATGGAACTAGAGTCTATAATACTGAGTGACCTCTCACAGAAACAAAAAACTGAGTATCACATGTTCTCACTCATATAGTAGACCTTGATCATCCAACGTATTACCACAAGAA